>SDVV010035585.1:0-11041 GCA_016164225.1 Gammarus roeselii
CCGCTCCCGCGGCTACCAGAACCGCTCCCGCGGCTACCAGAACCGCTCCCGCGGCTACCAGAATCGCTCCCGCGGCTACCAGAACCGCTCCCGCGGCTACCAGACCCGCTCCCGCGGCCTCCAGAACCGCTCCCGCGGCCTCCAGAACCGCTCCCGCGGCCACCAGAACCACAGTCAAGGCCACCGGCATTACTACTGCAATCATCAGCACTAGCACCGCGGCCCCAGCATAATCAGCAACGCCATCATGACCAGCAACGCCACCACAACCAGCATTGCCACCACGACCAGCATTTCCACCACAACCAGCAACGCCACCATGACCACCAACAATGCCACTGCACCCACCCTCAGCCGCACACTGATTTGCAACTGCTGCCCCATCACCAACAGCAGCCCTTCTTGCAATCATCTCCTCTCGCTGTCTGTAGGTCAAGTCTCTGTATGTAAACTGACTTGAACTCATCCATAAAACGATCAATTTTTGGCACAACCTAGCAGCATCCTTCTCTGATCACAATCCAGGACTTGAGCTCTGAACAAGCTGGTTTCCCCAATCCTCACAAGCTCACCAAGCTTGACTTCTCCATTGTCCAGGGCCAACCAAACTTCAGATAACGTTTTCTTCACTACCTCCACACTGCGAGTCTGGAAACCCCTGATGACAATAGAATCATGACTGCATTCCTGGTCACACAAGTCTCTCAGCTCTAGTTGAATCACTACTCTGGAAACTGTTGCTTCATAGGCCATGGACACATGTTGTGGCCTGTAAGCAGAACCACTGCCAGAAGGAGATTCAAACCTTCATGATATTTTGTTGACTCTCTTGGTAAGGGATCCAACAGCAACCAACAACTGATTGAAAGCCAACACAAGTCCCAACTCCTCACTAGAGACCAAGCCAGGACCCCTTCTTCCAGAACATCCACACTTGCAAACAAAAATACTGCACAGCACTGCCAGCATCCTTCAAAAGACAACTGACAACATTATCATCAGCTCAAGACAAGACACACCAGCATAACATTTCCTATGGCAGACCAAACAGAAAACAAAAATATCCAACAGAACTGCATCACAGAAAGAACAGTGCACATCCCCGCCAGGAGCCCCATGAACCGCTGAGTCCCCGCCATCAGCTGGCGCAACAACAGCCAGCCCACCCCTCACAGTCAATCCCCAGACTTACAGGCCACTGCTGGCTCACACATTTGGGGCTGCAAAGGTGTACGCGGGAAGCCTTGGCCGAAGCTGGTCCTTCGACAAACTTCAGCTGCAGAGATGCTGCCGCCACCATAGGCCTCCAGCAATGCCCACAGAAGACACAACCAAGCCAACAGACTTGTGTCCCAACTGGTTAGCATCTGACACCTCAGCCTCTTCATCACACCGGATGCAAGTGCTGTCCATCAAGACCCCCTCATTGTGAGTAGTCTTTCATCCCTTGTAGTGAACCTTGACTCTTCTTCCTTTACCTCAATCACAATAGTTGTACATCTTGAGATCTTATCTGTCTCTTACTCTTACCGCATCAACAACACTTGCACCGCATCAACAACACTTGCACAGTTTTCACTTCAAGATGTTGTTTACTAATTGGTGATCTTTGATGTTTACAGTGAATAATCTAATAAAAAACGTTAATAATCTGTTTGTTATCGATGCAAATTCCATCATGCGCTATTTTTCCACATAAAGAGTTGTCAAGGAATGGAATAGACTTCCAGCAGAGGTGAAAAATAGTGATACAATCAAAACATTCAAGTCACAACATGAATTATGCCCACCACCTAGCCAACTTGACGGTGGAATTTCAAGTTTCACATCCGCCACAATACCAAGGTCCATGTGGGACTGAGGAAACTTTAATGGAATTCCATAAAAGTAGTTTAGAGGCAGCAGGACCACATCAGCCAACTGAGCAAAACCACATAAAATTGCAATACAAAGCATTTATCTGGGTTCAATCTCCTCACATTTCAGGATGCAACTCAACTGACTATGTCCAAATTAGACTGCAGATAAGACATCAGCACCATTAAACTCTAACCCTTTTGTATCCAAGATGCAGCTTGTAGTAATTAGTAAATGATCTAAAAGAAGACAGTACTGCATTGCATTATGATTAACATTGATCAGGAACAGCACAGGGCAAAGTACTGAACCCTCAGAATCACCACTGCATCCCTTGACTTGCTAAACCAACTATCAAAAGCAACCGTTGTAGAACTATCAACCAAACAAGAATGACTCCAGCAAGCCAAGCATGACAGCACCAAATCCAATTTCCCCAAGTTTATGAATCGATTTCATAGGGGACAAAAAACATCATCAGAAACTCAGCAAGCAGCACAAAGCTGTTGAAGAGCTGTGCTCCGGTGCCCTCATACCCTTTGTTTCTGATATTTGAGAATTCCTTGCACCTTGGTGCTTTCCCAGATCTGAGGATGGGGTCTCTTGTTATCCCACTTTTCAAGAGCAGATCTAGATACAATCTGCTGAACTATTGCCCTGTATGTCTGACATCTGTAGGTTGTAGGAGTATGGAGAGGATTGTAGTTTCTCACCTTGTCACTTATTTGGAGGACAATGAGACCCTTTCCCCTCATCAGTTCAGTTTTAGAAAGTTCAGGTCAATTGATGATCAGCTCATACTTGCTTTTACAGATGTTTCTGACTGGTTCAATCTTGAGGTTGTGGTAGATGTTGTGATGCTTCATTATTCAAAGGCTTTTGATATTGTTTGTCATTCAGTTCTATTTTGAAGCTTTGGGATACTGGTGTTGTAATGGGACTTCCATCTCATTTGTTTCCCTGGCTGTGCTGGCCTCCCCCGGCTCTGCTGCTCCCCACTTGATGTGGACCTGCTGGAGGGGGCTGCAAAGGTAAGAGATCAAAGGTAAGAGATCAAAAGCAGCTACTGTTGCAACGCCGTGTTAGCAAGCTCTTGCTACTAGTTAGCTGACCACCAGCTGGTCCAGCAGCAGAAGAGGAGCCCAAGGGTGAGCCTCAAATCAATAGGATTTATACAGAATAGTCATGGGTTCTAACTTGCTTGCCCACTAATTGTTGTCTGGACAGTTTAATGAGCTGTAGAAAATGAGTAAAGTTTGCATAAATTTAAAAGACCTTGTGCTTACATTTCTTGAGTAATTATAGTAAGGTTCATTCATGAGAACCATGGGCTTGATAATTAAATATTGACTTTGGGGTTGTGACACTTTGCCCAGTGTGTCTCATTCTACTGTTACATCTTTGGAAAAGAGTTTAAGCAGCATAGAGGGTTAATGTAGCTTTATGTATGCTTGCTCTATGACTTGTTGTCTGCAGGAAGCCCCAATCTCTGGCACCCAACCTTCGCCCAAGCCTTCACCTAATTATTGCCCATGTGTTCTTCACACTTTACACAGTTGCCCAAGTCCCCTGTGTTCTCTGATTGGCCCTGTTTGGTCACTTAATTCTAGTTACCTGTTTGGTATTTACTAGCTGTAGATGAGGTGGTGATGTACAGTTAGTTTATTCACCTTAAGATGCCCAACTAAGTCTGATTAATTGAGAGACTTAGTCCATGCCAGACATTTATATAGGGAGCTGGTTGTGTGCCCCTATTGCCACACAGTTCAATGTATAGTCTAGTAGGTTAATAAAATATTGAAGCTGTGGTACCCACTCCTTAAACCAATATCAAGAAGACCATAAGCAGAGTTAGTGAAGCATTGACGGCATTGGCAGTCTACAGCCCATAGTAGCAAGTTGGTTTGATCTGTTGCGGTAGGCTAGAGCTCTATGCGGTAGCGGCGGTGCAATTTCTTCAAATTTGATTGGAGCACTTCTGGGAGTGGAACCACCTGTTTATGATAGTGGAACCCAATCTTTTCCCAACTGGGAGCTCCTGCTCAACAATCATGTCATGCAGCCTAGCCTTTCCCTACTATTGCCCTAGGGAAAGTGAGCATGGTTCTTACAGTGGAGTGTGAAAACCTCATAGGTTTTTGCTGACTGGCAGTTTTGTCATAGCCTTTCCTGGAAGCTCAGATTGCTCTTGTCGGGCCAGCACAACCACTTGTGCTACTTAATAGTCAACGGAGGAAGGCCCACAACCTATTGCAATAGTGATACTTGTAGCTCACTCCACTAGCCTTTGAGCCAGTTAGTCGGCGGGGGTAGAAGCGTTATAATTCATTGTCGATGAGCCAGGAAGCAAACCTTTTACTGTTAGCTTTGCATGCTAATACCATTGCAAGATTTAGTTTCATCCCTTAGAAACATTTCCAATAATATCCACCGAAACATTCTAATCTGCTTTGCACATAGTTTAGGAAGGTTTTACTTTTGGTTGTTTGTGATACATGGATAGCTGTGATCCGGTTACAAGTAAGTGGTATTGTTTATGTTTGTAGTTAGTGCAAGCAGTCATACAGCTGCAGTAGTAGTGGTCATACAGCCACTCTGTAATATTAGATTAGGAGAGCAGTTTTCAACTGTTGAATAAGTCTGTAGTTTAATTTAAATCCATTACTGCTTAGTTGGAGGGATAATTTAGGCAGCTGCATATACCATTATAGGGAAGGGTAGTTAACAGCAATAGTATAGTAGGAGCTGCACCTAATAGTAGGGTGTTATCACGGGTAGGAAGGCAGGAGTGGCCATGTGCACTTATTGGTTGGTCCAATATGTTGTTCCTGTTCTAGGGGAATTACATTCAATAATTGCATATTATTCAATAATGATATCAGTCTTGATTATGGTTGGTTCATGTCTGTTGTCTTTCAAGGCAATAACTGATGACTATAAATTGTACTTAAGACATGGAAGAGAACAAGTGTCTGCTCTGTCTTGTGTATCTGCTCTTCAGAAAGACTTCAATGTTGTCAGCTCTGTGGTAAAGTTGCAAAACTTGAAACTACATACTGACAAGTGTGTAGTGATGAGGTTTTGTTGAGGTTTAAAGAGTATGATGAGACAGACTCACTCTCTTCATACTATTTGAGTCAAGCTTCAGTTTATCCAGACTCACCAGGATCAAGAGGTTACTTACTATTGATACCAGGTTGAGGTTCCACCAGCATGTCAGGGAGGTGGTGGGAAGAGCTTCTGAGCTAGCAATTTATTTACCAAGATCCACAGTGTGGCATAGTAACAATTTTATGATTGTGCTTTTTGTTATGCTGTTCAAGATGGCAACTTGAGATTATAGGAGCTGGTGCAGCAGCAATAGAATAAAAAATATAGATGGATCAACTAATCTTGGTCATGCTGCTAGATTGAGGCAACTTAGCCTATTTTTAACAAAGAGTAGGATTTGCGGTCCAATCTTATCCAACATTTGAAGACTATCAGACAACCAAATGTTGAAGATAAATTTGGGGTATTTTCCAGCTGCTACTGATCATTGAACGCGTAGTCTGCCGGCTAGTCTAACAGATATTAAGAAGAGGATATTTGGGGCCAGATGTGCAGGTAGCAGTAGAACAATCTATCTGCCTTTGTTATTGACATGGATTGCCTGACAATTTTCAAACATGTGCTGGTTGATGTTCTGGGCAAAGCAAGGTTCAAGTTTATAAAGGCCAGTCTCTGGGGCATTATTTTCTACCATTTAATTTTTGACCTGTGTATTTTTTGGTGGATGTATATATGACGGTTTGGCCTGGTAGCATCTTGGGGAAAGCTGCTGTTTTTGTAGTGTGCATGGTTGTGTGGGTTGGATGTATTTAGTTCAAGCCTATGTGAGGACAAGTAACTTGCTTTCTTTCTAGCTTTCAATCAATTGTTTTCTTTCTAGCTTCTTATCAATTGTTTTGGATATAGCTTGCTTTCTTAGGCCATCAGTACACACTTATTCCAACTTCAATCATTGATTTGATGGCTGTTTAAACGCAGGTAATACCAATGCATACTCTCTCCAATTACCTGGTTTGCACTTCAACAGAAAACAAGTACAGAGATGAAGGCTCCTCAAACAACTACCACAGTCCATATCAGAATGTCCATCAATGTTTCTGGGCCAACTTCTCTGAATACATTCAAGCAGCATACAGTCCTCACAAAATCTAGTCTTCCAAACAAGCAATGTATAAAGGCAGCATAAACTCTGAAGACCTACAGACAGTATCTCGACAAACCTTTTGCTTAGGTCGACAGTTAATAGAAGCCCAAATTTTATGTTCACACTCTTTGTGGCACATGTCCGGCCCATTCTTGATTACTGCTTCTGTGTGTGGAATCTTGGTTATGTCCAGGATGCTAAGTTGCTTGAGTCTGTTCAGAGGAGGTGGACCAAACAGGTGCATGGTCTGTCTGAGATGTCCTATCAAGACAGGCTGATGGCTCTAAATTTGTTCTCAATCAAGGGCAGGTTACAGAGGAGTGACCTCATAAAGTATTGGAAAATTCTGTGTTGTGACACAGAGGGTTTTGATTTGCCCATTCTGTTCCAAAGGTCGCTGGATGGTAGGACGCGGGGACATCAGCACAAGCTCTTGTTGCCCTGCTGCTCTGTGGATGTGGCAAGGAGGTTTTTGAATGTTCGATGCATTAGGATATGGACCCTGCTGCTGTTATCCATTCTGCTATTATTTCTGCTTTCAAGGCAAGGTTGGCTGAGTTTATGGGGAATAGGTTGTTTGAGTGCTAGGGTCTTGCTTTCCCAGTTGTGTTGGCAAGTCTCTGGTGTGACTCATTCTGTTGTTTGTTTCTGTTCTTTCCATATATGTGTATGTATTTTCTTTCGTTATTTTCTGCGGGGTTGTAGTTGTGCTTAGGATTTTCATGAGAGTGGCTTTGGGTTTGTTTTCTGGAAGCCAATGGTGCGCATCCCTTCCAGCATCTTCCCGTTGTTACTCTGCGGAGTCTTTGTAGGTGCTCGGGCGCATGGCTGTGCTGGCCTCTCCTGGCATGGTGCACCTGACGACTGGATCTGCTGTAACAAACTTCAATGCTCTACCTTCCAGGTCATTATAGTTTGTCAGTGCACATAAAAATTTGAGTGTCAGTGCGGATGCAAGTCTAAGATTCTATCATATTTACATGGTGGCTGCAAGAGCTGGTGGGTTGGCCAACTGTTTCTTGAGATCAACGGTCTGAAGTGTAGGTCCTCATTTGGTGAGACGCTCAATCCTTTCCAAACTCTCACAGCACACAGGATAGACTAACAGGGCAATATTTCAATGGATAATAGCTTGACTAGCCCTTGAACAGGGAGATCAAAACCAATTTCAGCCACCACCTGTAGAGATACCACAAACTTTGCAACAGGTGGGGTGCTCCCCTCCCTTTTTGCATAGCTACTTTGAAAATACTCAAAAAGCACATAGCTAACCTATAACCTTTGTATTTATAGTGTGTATAGCTACTATTCTGACCATGAAGCACCATGAGTTTCAACATTCTATCATCAACCCAAAATTATTTCATGAAAAACTATGCCTATCCCTGCAACAGGGATATGCATTTTTTTATAATTCTGAGAGTGTATGGAATTTCTTTGAGTAGCTGATAACTACGTACCAACATAAACCTGCCGTTTCAACTGCTTCAGTCAAATGTGATATTTCTGTTGTCTGTGCTCAAAAGGAGAGTGTGAGGAGTCAACATAAAGATCCAATAACATGCCAAAAACCTGAGCACAAGTGACAACAGGATTGGAAAATCTATCCATGAATGAACAGACGGTGAACAGGATTAAGAGAAACCCTCTAGAAGAAAAATGATGTAAATAAATCTTAGAACCTATGATAACCCCAACCATAACTAGAGTCCTGGAGACTGTCAACGAGTCACCATAAGCCGCATGAAAAAGCCCGACATAACCCTTCTTATTGTAAATTTACTATGAGCTTTGGACTCTCAGCAAGTTATCCCATGTGTGCATAATACCAACTGTGCCAAACTACAAACTTCATTGCTTTGATACTGATGTTCACAGTATTGAATACACCTAACACCAGCACAGAATGAGAATTCTCTACCATAAGAATTTCTCCTACAATTGAAATCCTGTCAGGCAAGAGTACTCTCTTCCATCAACTGCTGTGTGGGATGAAGAGACCACTACTATTTGAAGCATACAATCACTCAACCCTATCAGAATGGATACCAAGTGCAGAAAACAGTTGTTAGATGACAAAAAATAAATTACAGCCGATATGACATCATACTTTCCAGTACACTGAGGATATCTTCTGTGTTTCAAGTTGCACATCCCATCAAAGGCCCATGATAATAAAATAGACACACACACACAAACAATAGAATGTTCTGGAAATGTCAAAAGGAAGCTCACTCATCAGCTGTAATTGACACCCATCTGTATAAGCACCCTGACATAAAATTAGCTATCTACCTACTGCATTGTGACATCATTTTTTTATCATATATATACCTACTTTGAAATAACATCTAGATGTAAATAAAATTGGAAACAATTTTCAGCACAGAAAAAAATGTCAAATTATCTGTGGAGAGTCAAGTCCTTTTTACACTTAGGGTGACTCTCTTCAACTGCATAAATGATTACAATGCCAGAAATATATTTCATTAAAAAAATGTATAGCAACAAACCACACCAAATTTGAGGCATTGCTCCCAAATTAGGCCAGAATCAGTTGAAAACTTAAGCTACAGCATTAAAGTTGCAAAAATTGGATTCTCAGTTGACAAATTTTCAGGGTGGAAAAAATTACACCTCCACTTGAGCATTTATTATCAAATTCCATTGCATAAACAGTGTTTACATCAAGATATTGCAACAATGATTTTTTTGGGGGAGACATAATTCAACATTACTGGTTCCTGACATTCTGTACAATTATAGAAGGGTGCATACCCTACATCAATATACAACTAAAATTCAAGAAACAAATAACTAATGGCCTCAACAGACAAGGCCCAGGCTGCCCAGTAACAAAGGTCATGAGAAATTTCAAGAAAATCTGACTAGCTGTAGATAAGATTAAATTATCATTCACCTTCAATCATGCCAATGACAGGTGGCATTTCTAAAGCAAACCAATAGACTTCATAAATGATTTACTGTATCAAAAAAAGTTGAACCACCAATAATTGTATTACCTGATCTAGTTTGTTGAAATGGTCCCGTAGAAACGCTTTTGGATTTTCAGGTCTGCTTACACATAAACTCACTATGGCATCTTTGAGCATTTGCTGCACATTGTGACGTTGAACATAAGCTTCACACTCTCGCAAACTATTCTCTTCGTCTAGGTTTGACGCCATCTTTACAATAGCTACAATACTACAGATACACACCTGTCAGTCTATTTATAGATAAAAATAACTTTAATGAGAACTTATTCGAATTCCCTATAACAGTGATCCAACATGCCCTCCATGAGCGATTGAACTTCGTATGATGAAAACTTTATAGGGTTGAGTATCCCAAATCACTCAGGGAACTAATTTTAGTTCGTCTATTTCCATGTGCAGACGACAATTTTTCTTGCACCACGATGTAACAATTTCCCCTAAAGGGGAATTTGGTTGAACTGCAATTCCTCAGAATGGAGTTCCAAACTTGTTATTGTGAAAATATATGAGATTAATTGTTATCTGAATTGAATGAAATACATTTTCAAACAGCAGCTGCTTTAATTTTCTCACGCGCAGCTTGAAACGTTCTGTCACACGAAAAATTTGTGTTGTGCTCTGATTACGAAGCTATTCTATATTGAAGTTCCCGGCTTTTTGAAGCGATTTCAAATGATCCTATACGTGCGTAAACGAGCGGCATTTGAAATATGTCATTTATGTAGCTTCTAACCCTTATTGGACAGTGGGTCCTCGATCTATCCCACAGCAGCAGCACAACACGACTATGTTAAATTTCCCCGAACAAGCTCAAATTAGCGTAATACAATTAATTTTATCGGGATTCGGATAAGCCTTCGTGAAAATTGATGATCGTTTTGTTCAAATACTATTTTTCTTGGTCAATTATTTAATCTGGTATTTCCAGCGTCTAGCAATGGGTAGATTTTTTTTATCATCTAGCACGTGAGCTTCATGAACAGAAGTACTATTTTATTTATCGAAACCTAAATACAAATAATATCTTCCGAGCTCATCAACAGACATGAACTTACCTTTAGTAACAAACACTTGGCCATGAGTTGGGAAATCAAATGTCCTACCATATTGTGAAAAGAGAGGTCTTTAACATATCCTAGGTTTGCAAATAAAAAGCAGAACGAGACATTAATCAATAATTTAGAATGCGCACATTATTAGAAGTTTGCGATGATCGCTGTCGGAGAAGAAGTAGAAGCAATACAATGGTACTTGAAATACATTTTTGAGCCTTTCAATAGCCTGTGCACATGATGGTCACAGAAACGAAGGTCTCAAATCTTCTGAGCAAAACGTAATGCGTCCTTCGGGCTTGCGGTCATGACACGAGGAGCGCGCGTGCATTGAAAATTTTGGAATCAAGTTTTTTTTTGTCGGAACTAATCGATGTAATCAAACCATTAAGATTGGTACACCACATCATTGCCAATGAATAACCTATGTATGCTTTGCTAGTAAGAAAAAATATAAGTAAATAATAACAGTATCTCAAATTATTGTACGTAGCTGTAAAGAACCATAATAATGATCAATTTCGGACAAACATCACAGTCATTCTCTGTTTTTAATTTATATGTGGATAGTTGTTCTTGTATCGTAGATCGTAGCATTACTTTATCGCTAAGCTGAGGTGTGGCGAGACGGTTGTTCAAATGAGTCACCGGTCACAAGTCCCTCCGTACCATTTTTGAAAAACCATGCCCGTGTCGATCATTTGAACGAGGAAAGCGTGAAACAGACGACACCCATGTGGCTTAGGCCAGAAGACTGGTGGATTTTACCGACATGTCCATTGACTATAACGCCTACGATCGAAATGATGCATGTAAAATAAAGTAGACTTTTTGAAGAATCTATATAAATAGGTGATAGCATGGAAATATATACATACATGCATTTATTTAGCAACACATATATTCATAAATAACAAGAAGTGTCGTATACATATGAA
>SDVV010035586.1:0-11040 GCA_016164225.1 Gammarus roeselii
TATATATGTGTGTGTTTGCAATTGCCAATGCCTAGTGAAAGTTGGAGGAGTGCATTGCAAACAACTGTGTGCTGATTAAAACCAAATAAAATTACAAGTTTATTAGTTCCGTGCACACGATTTAGTGCAGACGACTCCGCGAGTATCAATGCTGATACTCCAATGCGACTGGCGCACGTCTATGCTCCATCCATTATGGGGTGGATCTGTTATTTCTTGCATTTTACAGATATGGAAACTAGGTTACTTGGAGTGGTTTCGCTGAATGACGGAATAAAGTGTAGCTGTCACCTGACCCACAGTGACATCCTTTGCATGTTGATGCCACATTTGCCTGCCGGCAGTGCGTTTGAGCCAAGAAAGTCATCTTCACAGCCACGGTATCCACTAATTAGGAGTTTGTTGAGGACACAGCAGAGTCATTTGTCCAATCGAATTCTGAACCTCAAAATATTTGCAGTCGACAGATGAGGCAAAGGTTTTATTTCTTGCAATTCCAACGACATTTTATAAGCCAATTGAGGAGCCTGACATGTGAAACCGGTGAATGCCGTCGGTTGGACCTCAGCACCACCTGCCAGTTTTAGTTAATTGTACTTGCACAATCTGCCCATTCTTGTCTGATTTCTCAGTCACTTTTTCGCAATCTTTGCATTGATATTAACTGAGGAGTGAGGAGCCTTCCGACGTTTTTCTTATGTTGATAATCACGAATATTTCAAATCGACTATAGATTGAATTCAACTCCACCACTATTGATGTTATGATAATCCATTTCCTCAGTCCCACTTGAAAAATTTCATTTAACACCAGTCGTATTCAAATTTTGCATATAAAAAATCAAAAATAGTACCCTACGAGAGCGTTTGATTGATGTATTCCAGATGAGGATGGCTACAAAAATGTAGGAGAAACCAATAAAAAGATCAACTAACGTTAGAAAACATTGAACAACTTAATTAAAAAATCAAACATTAAAATACTCTTTGTCTTATCGTAATATTTCAGAGCTTTTAAGTGATGTATTGTACGCAATCATGATATGAAAACTGTAAATAGCCATGCAGTAAACAAACGCGAATAGTCATAGCTTCCAAAATACGCGTTTCAGAAGAATAGTCGCATGATAGTTGTTGTTCACGAGAGCTTTTAAATGATGTAAATATATCCGAATTAAAAAGAACAGTACTCCCAAGAAGTGAGGCTGTAGGCGTTACAGCGGAGTCGGGCGAAAAGCGTTACAGCGTAGGCAGGCGAAAAGCGTTACAGCGTAGAGGCAGGCGGAAGGCGTTGCAGCGGAGAGGCAGGCAGAAGGCGTTGCAGCGGAGAGGCAGGCGAAAAGCGTTACAGCGTAGAGGCAGGCGGAAGGCGTTGCAGCGGAGAGGCAGGCGGAAGGCGTTGCAGCGGAGAGGCAGGCGGAAGGCGTTGCAGCGGAGAAGCAGGCGGAAGGCGTTGCAGCGGAGAGGCAGGCGGAAAGCGTTGCAGCGGAAAGAGTTACGGCGGAGACAGGCTGTAGGCGTTACAGCCGAGTCGGACGAAGAGCGTTACAGCGAAGAGGCAGGCAGAAGGCGTTGCAGTGGAGAGGCAGGCGGAAGGCGTTACAGCGGAGACAGGCGGAAGGCGTTACAATGGAAAGACGGAAGGCGTCACAGCAGAGAGAAGCGGAATTCTACTTTTTGGTAATCGGAGTTCAAAACCTTTCGAGTGATACGTCACATCATTACGCTGAACAGCGGCACGAGGGTGCATGCGTCGGCCGTGGTTCTTCCACTACGGTAGCTGGAGATCAAGAATTACAGCGCAACATGTGAGCTGCTTTGTTTTGCGGCACGACGACACTGTCAAGACGAGACAGTCCAGATGTGTTCTCAGCATTTGCCCCCGGAAAACTGAGCATTCTGCATCATTCCTCTCCCACTAAACATCCAAGTCCAACTTAGTTTTCTTGTCCCCGCATGAGATCATTCTTAGGCGAGTAACAATGCTATTGAGTACAGTGTCCACGTGGTGGAGCCAACACGTCTTCTTACACTTGTAATGCAAGCATATAAGTAGTAGTAGTGCTTACATTTTTCACCGGAGTCCCAACGCGAAGTTAATGCAGGGCGACTCCCCCATAGGGCGGCGCAAGCCCATAAGCTGTTTAGTCAACTGAGTTATCCCTCCATAGGCAACGTTCATGAAGATCTGCGTGCATGATATTCTCAGAGTCCAATCCGCAATTTTAAATGAGACCCAGACCATTTTCTAATGTGTATTTCAAACTCGACATTAGATCGCCTTCATCTGTTTTGTATTTGAAGAGTCTCCGTAAACGATTCCAACTTTGGGAAGTCGATTATTATGATCGATTGAACGAAGAAAGCCACACAAGTTCGATGACTACCAGCGATGATGCCGACAAAAATTCAGCGTCGTCAAAGCTGTCCCATTCACATTTTAGAGTGTGTTTTTTTGGCGACAATTTAAAACTGATTTAACTAGGATTGAAATAACAATACAAAAACAGCAATATTTCTAACGAGACTCCCAAATCGGATTGTACCGAAAGTAGATAATACGGCACTGTCAATTTCTAGGAGCAGATGTGGTAAGTAAGTCAAGTAAGTCGACAAGTATTGAAATATCAAAGACACGCATAGTCCTCGCAGAGATAAGTACTTATGTGATATAGATGTAAGCACTGGACGAAAATATCCCACATGAGATGAAGTTAACTACATTTTCCAACCAGATTGCTCCCGAGCCAGCGAGAGTTTTTGTTTAGTTTTGAGGGTGAACACCACCCATCAGATTTACCAAGCTGCCCGTTTATACCTAAAATTTATGAAATTGATTAATCTTTTCTGACGAGGAAAAATGCAACGGATAAATCATGAACATGCGCGATTGAAGAGGATAAGCAGTAGCAGCATGGCGCGTTGCCAACAAGCCAGTGTCCAGGATACGGACTGTGTTGGTGATGGCGCCCAGTACTGAGACAGCAGCAGAGCGGCAGATGCAGCAACTTGCAGCTGTAACGCAAGTGTAGGAACACCTGCTCTCCAACAGGAAAAAATACGGCTACAGCATACGCCGAGGAGGCGACCACCTTGTGTACAGCGTGCAGCCATCGGGATGGTGACCAGAACATGCGACTAGCGGCGTTATTTGATAACCATAAATACCGCCCCCATGATATATTTTGAGGAAAAAAGGACACATGGGACAAAGTCAACAACAACCGTATCAATGCTACAAACAACTTCTTGTACCCAACCGTAGTATCAATACAACAACAACATTACACTGATGTTTCACTTTAGATCAATAATTGATCCAACCGCGATTTGGACAATAACATTGGTTATGCTAGTCCCACGACTACGAGGACAGTTTTGGTATCAGCTATGCAACCTAAAAGAAACGAGTAGCTATAAGTCCTATTGAAATTGGCTGCAGATCAGCTGCATGTTGGTGAACTGTTTCCTACAAATGCTTCACTCAAGTCTAATTGGTCACACCCGTGTTCCCCATCCCAGTAGCAATAGCCTACATAAACAAAAAGCTGAAGAAAGCCATAATTCGCGGCAAGTGAAAATGCAGATACATAACATACATGCCTTGACTAGAACACAGAATAAAACAAAGTTTTCCATGTTGTAAATATATAACAAAAAAACTGATGCAAGAATTTAATGATTCATCAAGTTAGGAAATTTATTTTGCTACTGCATCCAATTAATGGAGCATTGGATAAGGCATGACAGAGGTTACATGCAACCCCAGCAGGAGTGTGTGAGCAAGTATCAAAATCTCATTTGAAAAAGGCTACGCTCGTCTCAACTTATCGTTAGCATGACAATGTGACGCTCAGAACTTTTATACGAGGTTTCTATTATTTCTAATGTTTATAGTAGTAGATATGTCATGATTATTTTGAAGAAAATTACAATTGCTCACTGAGGGACTAGTACTTTCACTGGTAATAATATTTCATATATTCTTGGAAAAATAAAACCTTGCAAGCAATACAGAGCTGATAAAAACATAGCAAAATTATATTTTGTAAAAGTTTGAATACTTTTTAAACAAACTCTTTTTGAAAAAAAAAATATACTCCTAATTTTACCAACATGAACCAGCACACTCGTCTCATCAAACGAAGTTTAATTAATGAACATCTGTTTCTCAGCCATCGATGCATAAATCAAGTTAATTCTCATTATTACAAGATGCTGATTCATCAAAAATTAAAGTATTTCCATATCCAGCACATTCCTAATCCAGCAGAACTGGTAAATTGTACATACAACTATCTTCAACTGTTAGATGACTTACCAAAAGATGGCAAGTCCAGTTCTGGCTTCAACACAGTTTTAAGTCAATAAAATGACTCATATATTCATACAAAATTTATCAGCACCAATATAAAACCGAAAAATAAGAATTCAAGATAAACTAACTGAGGCAGATGACATTTCTTAGCTGTCGTTTTCAACAGCAATACACAAGCAAGCTCCAACAAGAACTTGGTCCATCACAGAATGTAGCATTGCAGGATCGACCAAGACGCTGTCTACTCTGAATGGTGCCAAGTTCCTTAAATTTAGCAGCAATGGGTTGAATACTGCAAGGTGAGGGAACATTTCTGTTAACAGAGCCTTCTGAAAGGCCATTGTGTTGCTATGGTGGAACCAATGTTTCCAAAATAAAAACAAGCAATATGAAACTGCTGTTTAGTCAACAGTTTCTCATTTTTTTAATTTTTACCCTTGCAGCCCCCCCCCCCCCCCCCCCAAGGGGCTCAGTTTACCCAGTCGTCAGGTGCACCAAGCCAGGAGAGGCCAACACAGCCATACGCGCCAGCACCCACAAAGACTACGCAGAAAACAACGAGAAGATGCTGGATGGGATGCGCACCATTGGCTTCCAGAGAACCAAGCCACTCGCATGAAAACCCAAAACACAACTACAACCCCGAAGAAAACCATGAAAGCAAATACACATACACGTAAAAAAAACAAGCAACAAGACAAATCACACCAGACTCGCCAACACGACTGGGAACGCAAGACCCTAGCACTCAAACAACCTTTTCCCCATAAACTCAGCCAACCCCGCCTTGAAAAGCAGAATTGGTAGAAGACTCGACAACAGCAGCAGACAGCTCATTCCATATCCTATTGCATCGAACATTGAAAAACCTCCTTGCCACATCCACAGAGCAGCGGGACATCAAGAGTTTGTGCTGATGTCCCAGCGTCCTTCCATCCAGTGACCTTAGTAACAGAATGGACAAATCAAAACCCTTCGTGTCACAACACAGAATTCTCCAATACTTTATGAGGTCACTTCTCAGTAACCTGCCCTTGATTGAGAACAAATTGAGAGCCATCAGCCTGTCATGGTAGGACATCTCAGACAGACCATGCACCTGTTTGGTCCACCTCCTCTGAACAGACTCAAGCAACTTCACATCCTGGACATAACCAAGATTCCACACACAGGCGCAGTAATCAAAGATGGGCCTTACATGTGCCACGAAGAGTGTTACCATACAATTTGAGCTTCCATCAACTGTCGATCTAAGCAAATCACTACAAAGACCAGCAGCTGGTCTCTCAACTTCTCTGACATGGCCATGAAACTCAAGACCAACATCCACATGAATCTCAAATCGCGATGAGCTCGGACAAACTACAAACAAGCATCCCCAAGAGTGTGAACAGCCTCTGCACCAGGACCAATCCAACCAGCAAAACATCTTTTGAAACGTAAAACACACTTGTTTACGTTTCGAATGTTTAGCAAGTATGATAGAAATGGATATTCCCAATTATGCGCTTTTAATCGACAGCAATAAAAACTTACGATTTGTTTAAAAGTGTTATTGACCTTAAAACTAGGTACTTATAAAAATCCCATCGTTAGCTGTGTGAATAGTCTCAACACTATTCATTGGAATCTATCACCACGTTTCAAAGAAGCTCTTAAACTCTCCCAAAAAATTGTTTGGCTTCTAGCTAGATCATAAAGAAAAGTCATATGACCATTTTCCTTTCCAGATGTCAAGTCAGAGTAGCTACCAATCAATGAAGAATGGTACATGATGAGGCCAGCAAACAGAGGTTAATACAAGGACCACGTGGCTTTGGCTCGATTAATTTTTACCTCGTCTAGATCTGAAACAGCTTTAGAGCATGCCAAACAGGGTCAGCAAAATTTTAGACTTCAGCCCACTAGATAGCTTTACAAGGACCTGCATCACATATTACAGACATGTGGACACACTCTTGACTTGGGGCAAAGTTAGGGTGAATTATTTCATCACATGCTAAGAAAACAAGTAGCTAGCAGTCTACAGAAAGACAATACACAGCCAGCAGTACAGTGTAATCCACATATAATTGCTTATACACAAGCATAATTGCACTGTGTTGGGTGATGGAGATCTGATGTCCTAGGTATAAAACACCTGAAGTGTTTGAGAGAATAGTTTCACAATACCAAGTCAGCAGTGCAGTGTAATCCACATAGAATTGCTTATACACAAGCATAATTGCACTGTGTTGGGTGATGGAGATCTGATGTCCTAGGTATAAAACACCTGAAGTGTTTGAGAGAATAGTTTCACAATACCAAGTCAGCAGTGCAGTGTAATCCACATAGAATTGCTTATACACAAGCATAATTGCACTGTGTTGGGTGATGGAGATCTGATGTCCTAGGTATAAAACACCTGAAGTGTTTGAGAGAATAGTTTCACAATACTAAGTCAGCAGTGCAGTGTAATCCACATATAATTGCTTATACACAAGCATAATTGCACTGTGTTGGGTGATGGAGACTTGATGTCCTAGGTATAAAACAACTGAAGTGTTTGAGAGAATAGTAAATAATTAAAACTTCTCTAGGGATAATTTTGTCTGAAATATTCAAAATTAGAATTTGAGGAAAAACCTGTCACTTTATTTTAATACTCCTCATTAGTTATAAAATTATGAACTGCATGTCATGAAAATTTCATAACTAAAAGAAGAGACATTATCTAAATGAAATTTTGGATGTTCAATCTTTTTTCTTCCCTCACAATATTATCAAATTTGAACAAATCTTTCCATATAATAGTAGAGCTCCAAGATAGCTTTCCAGTGATGCACTGTTGACCCAATAGCTTCAAACTATGAGCACAAAGATTTGTATGAAAATCACATACATTTTTTGTTGTAACACCAACTTTTTCACCTTCACCAAGGTAATAAATAATGAATGTTTTTGTTCATTCACATTTGATGGAGCATCTTACCACTCAAGATAAAAGATTTGTTGAGTCTATCAAACCCAAGGCTCTGTTACAAAAAGCCTCATGTTTATATCTTCAATGAACATTACAAAGGTGAAAGGACCTTGAATGCCATTAGTTACTCACCTCTAGCGCTTGTCCTTGCTTCAGCATGTCAGCATCACCCGAGGGGCTGGGGCCCTCAATCATTCAAAGACAAGAAAAATGTGTTTATTTTGTCTCTCAAGAGTGACAAAGTTAACAGTAGAGGAAAACCCATAGATGTGTAATGTAGCTACTCCTGGTACTCATGATTGTCTTGAAAAAATTAAACATTATTCAGATAGCCCAAAATGGGACAAACCTATGCAAGATACACTCATGCAAAGGCAGAGATCAGTGAGTAGAGTTGCCCCCTCATAAAAAAATCAAACAATGTAAGACACACCAAATCAAGATAAGATTAGATTAGATGAAAAAAAATCAGACACTAGATTTGAAACGCTTGAAAGTGTTCAATACCAGAAGATATTTTTGACCTTCTAATTTTTCCTTCCAAATTAGAAATAAATTTTTACTTCCATTATAGTACCCTACATGATCTTTCCAATGATGTTTGCAACAAGAACTTGAAAACTGTAGAATATAAACCACATTAACACATTATCTCTATTAAAATACACTCAAGTTGTCTTGTATATTTGTGTGTCTGCAAATTCATGCATCCATGAAGTTTGCCAGAGCCATTGATCCAATTTTGATAGTTGGATGGTTAATACTCGGATCATTAATCATTACTAAGAAAAGCAGAGGGCCAAGCACTGTGCCTTGTGGGGCCCCAATTAGGATTTCCACTGCTGCAGAGGTGCCCCATTTACTATCACACTTTGGGCTCAGCCTTAAAGATATGTTTTGATTAATTCATAAATGTTTCGTTGGGTTACAGTGTTTTGTAGTTTTGATAATATACTGCAGTCTACTCCTTTGGCACAAGCCTCTGCAAAATCTAGATAAATCTTGTCAATATTTGATCCATCAAACAATGCATTGATTTTTCTAATTGTAGTGAACCAGTAGTTGGGTCAACATGCTCCTCTTATTTCTGAAACCAAGTTGCATTGAGTTGAGCCTGTTATATTTCTCGATATAATTTTCTATCTGTCCTTTCATTGCTCATCTGATTATTTTGACTGGTAGTTTGAAGTCATAGTGATGCAGCCTTCTTTTTGTCGGAGGGAGAATGACAGCATGTTTCATTGTTTGTGGGATACCTGAGGTGTTCAAAAACTTCTGTCACAACATTGCAGTGGGCTTTGCAGTAGCTACTTGCATCCAATGTTTCAATAGAATACCTGGTATATTTTCAGGACAAGGTGCACTATTGCTACATATGTCATCAGTATCTTTTTATTTCAGACATGTTAATGTTAAGACATATCAAAGAAAAGTCCTAGGCAGTCTCAAGATTTGGCCAATATCATTTTGAACACTGAATAGCAGAGCAGTGGTCATTTACACTAAATATTTTGCTATCTGTCCAGTTTTCATCTACCAGTTGGTGAGGTTCCTCAATAATGAGGCCAATTTTAATTTTATAAATAAAAAATTTACCTGCATAAGCATAAACGATGAATTTGAAGTTATTCTCATTCCCTCTATTTTCATTTTTTTTTCTCTCTCAGTCATGTGAATCTTTTAATTGCATAACAATTGAAAAAACAGCTCCCCTTGTTTTATGTTTCTTTGGAAGTTTCCTTCTTTGGAGTATTGTTTTTTCACATTTTTTCGAGTTTTTACTCTCTGAATAATATATTTTTTGGGAGTATTATTCATAGAGAATGTGAAGCAAATTTCTTTTTTTTTGGGGACAAGCTGTAAACACATCTGCAGCATTATATCAATGTTTTTTTTTTCTCCAAACTTTTGTGAACACACCTGAAGCAGCAGATCAAAGTTATTTTTTAGTTCCTCAAAGCTGTTTGCCAGGTCAATGAACGGTTCCCTACTACTCTGAGACAATAATTGGCGTGTACTTGAGCATTTTATTAACTTGGAGAGAGTAATTGAGGTAGCTATATTTGAGCAGTTTATTTACACTGAGAGAGCTCACTTTTACAGTCATTAAGTCATAGTTGGATGTAGATTTTCCTAGGGTTTATTTCCAAGTTATTCAGCTCTTGATTCCAGTTCTAATATAAATCCAAAAAGCCTTCACCGTAAATCAGAGGATTTGTTGTATTTATATATGTGTTCAACAGCTCCACAAATTGGTACTAGGGGTTAATTGCTGAAGTTGGTGTTTCTCCTTGCTCTTTTGATGTTCGCAGGAGGTTCTTTAGTGTGAGATGTGTTGGTGTGTGGAATAGCATGCCTGCTGGGATAGTGCAATTGACATATCACTCACTAAGCAAGCCCTTGCTGATCTGATATATGATGATTTTTTTTCACCAGCTTTATGATGTTCAATACATAGGTATGAATGCATATTTTTCAAAGCTGTGACTAACTGAATCACAGTATAGTAAGTTCCATGAAGCACTAATGTCCAGCTGTTGTTGCATATTATTTCTCATCATATTATTTTGACATGGTAGCATGATTCACATGTGTTGTAGCATTTGTACCTCCTGTCCTGCTGTGAGCATGGCTCCCATGCATGTCCCCTTTCCTGGACTGAGATATGGGGTGGGACCCACTGGGGTCTGTGGATGTTCAAACATACATTCAATGACCAACTTACGGCCCGTCGTCTGCAGGATCATCTTCGGCATCTGCGGTGTGTAAACCACTCCTGTCAAGCCTTCCTGCTCAGGAACAGCCTCAATTCGGATGAGGAAAGAGCAGACAAGGTAAGTCTTTTAAGGCTATACAAGGTCTCAGGGCCGATGCCTGCCCAGATGTGTGATGTGACCTGGAAGTTTGACTGTGTTCCAACATCGTTATGCACTTGTCAAACCCCAAGTTGGGTGGAAAGCTCAGTTGGTGGAGCAGAGTGGCAAGCTTGTGATGGAGTCCAGCGGCAAGTCCAGTAGGTGGAGCCCATGGCAAATATGTACTGGTCTTGGAGGTCAAAACCCATATAGGTTTTCAAGAGCAGAGTTGGTGATGGGTTGGCAGGCTCTACGACATTTCCTCCTGAATTCTTTGGGTGGGCATTTGTCATAGCTTACACTGCTCTGCACTTAGGCCTTGCTGGCATGTTGTGCAGTCTTGAGGCCACCAATTGGAGGTAAAAAATGTGAGAAATGAGTGCCATAAGGTGAGGCTATATTGAAAATCAAGGGGCTAATTTGAAAATTTTCTGATTTCACATACACCCCCATAACTCAAAATAACCACCCTAGCATAACAAAATTGCTTATTAAATCTACGGGAAATTAGTTTTCCAACACATTCTCTTGTATAGCACTATGTCTTAGGATGCTTTATATGGTAACTATTTGGGATCGCATGTAAGACAAAACACACAAAATTCTATGTTTTTAACTTTGTATGATTTATATTTCTTATCTTATATCTCTTATTGTCTTTCCAGCAGAAAGACAATAAGAGGACTATGGGAAGGGAGCTTGTTCAATCTGTGATGTGGGGCTACTTTGTATAAAAAGGGGGCTACTTTGAAGGTTAATTTATTGTTTTAAAGAAGCACTATAAACAATTTGACAACGGTGAGAAAGTACAAATGCAAGTTGAAAGCAAGGTACAAATTGTACGGAGCTGCAGTGCCTCATGTCTTGCATTAAAAATGTGATAAATACCTTGCAATTGCACCAAAG
>SDVV010035587.1:0-11040 GCA_016164225.1 Gammarus roeselii
GCGCATGGCTGTGCTGGCCTCCCCCGGCACTGCTGCTCCCCACTTGATGTGGACCTGCTGGAGGGGGCTGCAAAGGTAAGAGATCAAAGGTAAGAGACGACCAGTCACTGCAGCGCCAGGACCAGCCACTGCAGCGTCACGACCAGCCACTGCAGCGTCACGACCAGCCATTGCAGCACCACAACCAGCCATTGCAGCACCACAACCAGCCATTGCAGCAACACCAACAGCCACTGCAGCGCCACTACGAGCCACTGCAGCGCCATTACGAGCCACTGCAACGCCACTACAAGCCACTGCAGCGCCACTACGAGCCACTGCAGCGCCACTACGAGCCACTGCAGCGCCACGACGAGCCACTGCAACACCACAACCATATGCACCGAGGGTCACCCCTCTGGCATACTTGCCCCGACCTGCACCAGGAGCAGCAGACCATGCCTCTCCACACTATTGGGAACCAGCAGCACCACAGGTTACAGCCGATAAAGCCCTGCCTTTCCCAGTTGTTTTAGAAAAAGTGCCAGAGGTTCAGGAGCAGATGAAGCAAGCAGAATGTACACTGAGAGGTCTGGTTGAGAGTGTGACTTATGTGATGACTGATTTTTAAGGTTATTCAGTTGACTGATTTTATCTAAATGTTACCTTCATGTGGTCAATATAATAAATAGTCAAATCAGATTGTTTAGAGCTAAGATGTATAATAACAATGCAAAGAGTGAGATACTGATGAATGCAAGGAAATTGAAAGGTATGTATGGGAGCAGAAGTGTTTATCCAGAGGGACTTTGCATACAAACTGCAAGAAGCTATTCAGTAAAACAAGCCAGCTGTGGGTGAGGGGAGAACATGAGAAAGGCTTTGCTTTGACAGTTGTAGCATGTGGCGCTAATGAGGCCTGGCTGTGTGGAGAGACACTGTCCACTGCTCATAGTGCAGGTTGGAGCAATCATACCAGGGCAGTTGGGTACTTGTGGTGTTGGGTGGCTGGTTGTGGGAGTGAGAGCTGCTCCTTCCATGGGACTTTGGCTAGAAATCTGTATTTGTATGATGTAACCTAAATAGTAACTTATGAACCCCTTTTTCAATTGGTTTGGGAATGCCAGATTGTTCTACCACTCTCCATAAGTAACTCTTAATGATCTAATGAATGATTTTTTTTTAGAATCTAACTAGGCTAATAATGTCACCTAGATTTTTTCCTAAATGATGTAGCTGTATAACTATCTGAATTCGCTATCTTCTCCTATAATTTTTGGTGTGCTGTCCCATTTGTGTCCCATGTCCTGTCTTGCACTCTGGCCTTGCTGGCTTGTTGGCAGTCATGTGACCACCAAGGTAACAAGCACCTAGTGTATGAACACCTCCATTAGGGAATATCTCTAGACCCAAATTTCAGGAACGTCCTCTTTGCCTTTTTTTTAAATTGCTAGGCTAAAAAAAAGTATTGGAAAAAAATCCATGGACCAGTAATGATGAGTCAGTCAATGGAGAAATTATCTAGAAAAATTGTTCATAGTTCAGTGTTCATTCTGACCAAGTATACACAGCATGTACAATATTTTTACTCTATTCTTTTGTTGACTAGCATTCAGCACGCCTGCTCCATTGCTACTGGTTACTCACCATGGTTGTCTTACTACTATCTTACATCCCAGCAGAGCTAGAGTGCAGAGCAGGAAAAGAGGCACAAATGCTGCAGCACACCAGTTTCAGGAGATAGTGGCAAAATAATAATTTGAACACTTCATGAATTTGTTTTTTAGGCTACTGACTTATAACATCATTGGGCTAACCAAAATTCTAAGAATCCATCATACATCAGATCAGTTAGAGCTAGCATATAGTTGGTGGTACCTATCAGTCAACTACTATTCCAGATATTGACTGTACATAAGTGTGTATACTGTACATAACAAGATATTGACTGTACATAAGGGTGTATATTTTCTACACATTCAAGCACAAAATCTGTTCAGTAGGTATCTATTATTGTTTTATGTTGAAACAAAGTAGCTATATAAAAATGGGCAGTTCTCCACCATGTCCATTGCTAGTGAGTCTAGTTCTTGAGTTTGAAGTATAGTATGGGGCACTTGTATGATGACCCCAGTGCAGGTAAACTTTTTCTTGATTCTCTGAGCACAGGGATCTTTAATGTTGCAGCTGGCTTCAATTGCCAATGTTTCATTTATTATGAGGAAACAGTTGAGGTAATGATATGAAACAGACCTAGCAGCTATAACAATCTAGGCAGTTGTACCAATCATGATTTATCTCCCATAACAGGAACAGTCATGCCTTATCCACGAATACATTTAACATCACTACCGCCCAATCGGAGAGCATTGGTGATTCAACAGGTTGAGACTCTTGGTGGCTGTGTTCTAGATCCCTATCACAATCAGTACAATGAGTCCTGTACACATGTTGTGGTGTTTGATAATGACACCAAACCCACGGAGAGAGTTCTTGCAGCTCTTGCTGCAGGTAAGTTGATGAAGAAGCCACCCAAGTTTATTGTTTATTAGGACTAATAAGTTTGGTTGTTTTAGACATGTAGCTGTCAACAAACTGCCTATTGGACTGTAGCTAGCTTTTCAAGACTTGATAGCCAATGCACTTCGATATGAGCACTATTTCACTGAAAATTTTGCATCACTGGAATATCCATCAGAAGTGCATACATATTGTTCTCTCAAATTGAATCAATACCTATATAACTAAATTCAGAATTGTTTCACTATTACTTGCATATTTGGAAATAGTTTTTAGATCAACCAAAAGAAGCTGCAGCAGCTACACATCTGTTGGAAAATTTAGTATCCTACATAAATCAAAATTTGTTGTAATGACACATTTCAGCTGGTTAGTAATTACCCATTCAATTTTCTATTGCTAGTTGTTGGTATAGCTGGCTAGTTACTGTTAATTCCTAGGTTGCCCATGTAGCCATGTATCTATTTGTGTGAGCCCAATGACTAGCTCACAAATATTCATGATTGGATCTTCATCTTGTAGGCATTTGGATTGTTTGCATCACATGGATTGAATCCAGCTCCATCTGTGGCTACTGGTTGGCGGAAGAGCCACATGAATGTCAAGTTGGACGCGGGCTTCCAAGATACCACCGGCTGAGGGCCAGTGCTGCAAATGCTGCAGCTGCTGCCTCTGGCTGCCTTATATCAGGCGGTGATACTTCTTTAACAAAGATTAAAACAGAAACTAAAGCAGGAGCAATCTTTGCTGGATGGACCATCTGTATTCATGTACTAAAATCCTCCACCAATCGTTCATTCCGTCGGTGAGTCATCTAATTAAATGGTTCCAATACAATATGTGTCAATGACTTATGTGTATCACCCACATATTCCCTCAATCAATTTTTGTCTGTTAGCTGGCTTCATGAATCCTACCCCAACAGACCAGATGGAATGTAGAGTGTATCTTTATTTGGGTGATAATTTTAGTTGTCCCAGTGTTTAAAATAAACCTCTGATTATATTGAAAGCTTCGTAAATTATGTTTTTGTTTAATTTAAAATGCTTTTTTCATGGTGCGAGTCAGTTTTGTGTAGAGATTTCAGTATTGTTGTTAGTGTTGTTGCACCTTTTTTGTAAACCGATTTGAGGATTTTCCAGTGGCACTGGCTTGAATGCACTTACACACTTTCTTTGCTGTTGAAATGTGCAAATGTAAGTAGCTACACCTACCTTGCATGATTTTACTGATATATAGACAGAAAGGTCCTTTGTTGCAAAATTGTAATCTTCAACAAGAATCACCCATACGTCCATTGTTCCATCCTATGAATCCATGATTTGTGCATCATTCCTTGCACTCCTGGGTATTTCAGTGTTCTGGCTGCTGGCGGTGCCTACGTAGTCAAAGCTTGCGATCTCAGCTTGCCGGGCTTGAGTGAGCGACTCAACCTAGTATTGACAGACGATGAAAGCCTCCCAACAATAAAGCAGCTGCTGGCTCCAGGAACACCTGTGGCCAGGCACCTCTTCTTGAGAGATGTGTTACTCCAGGTGAGACATTAATTATCTAGTTCTTTATTTTAGACATGTTTTTTTTGCCAAACTATGTTTTCCTGTTTTAACAGGGTGTCTTCTTGTACTGTGTGAAATTGTTCTCCTAGTATTATGCGTGATTCATAATTTAAAATGGTTTTGGATCCCAATTTCTTCTGATTATATCTCTATCTGTCTGCCATTTTTACTCTGACAAAGATTTTGACTCACACAGTTATAAAGTTTTCCTGTCAAACAATATTCAATTTGAAAGTTCCTGTGAACTACTACAGTGTTGAGGAGTAAATAATGCTGGATTAACACATTCCCAGATTATTGACAGAGACCAGTTTCAGCCTTATCTCTAGGAATTTATGAACAAATGGAGCAGTTGGAATTTCCTTGTCAGTAAATGAAAGATGGTTTGTATTCTGGCTTTTAATTGAAATTATTGTTGTTGTTGTCCGTGCTCAACCCCAGCTCCTCTTGCAATGAAGTAACCACAGTTGGAAACTCACCAACATCTGCATGTGGGGAATGTTCCTGCTAATGCATGCCCTTATATTGGGCCTACACCCCTGAAAAAATTAATGCTGTCTCAGGTGTTCCTACAGATCACATACCAATGTGATAATGTTGTGGTTGAGCCTGCCGGGCGCAATGGTAGGGCACAACTGCAAGCCATGCCTTCCGTATTGGGTGAATCCTTGCATTGCAAACAGAGATCTGAAGTGACATTCCCCAACCTATGATTGTATGACTAGAGGGCTGTGGGGTTCCCGTGGTCCAGCCATGACAGGTGGACCCTGTCATCCCTGGGCAACCATTACTCTTCCACGCCCACCGCTGGTGAGAGACTCTGTAAGACCGTGTTGACTCTGTGTCCATCCAATGCAAGAGCTGGGAATTATGTGTATGTATCTTTTCGTGCATAGATGCCATATCTCTAGGACAAGGAATAGTTGTGTAAAGAGAGCCAAAGTGTGTTACTGTGTGTGGTGTAGGTGTTAATTGGTTTGATGTGGGTTCACTAGGTGGTGGCAGTGTTGTGACAGGTCCTCAATCTTGTTGAAGAATGGAATCCCTCTCATATCAAAATCATGTTTGAGAGAAGGGATGTTGCTTTACTCATGCAATTGAGGAATGGGTTCTGTCTGTGTACAACACATAGCATTGTGCAAGGTCACGTTCTGTATTCTTAGTAGGGAATTATGTGTGTGGGTGCTAAGTCAGAAGACTGAGCGGATTTTGCCTATGAGATGATGGACTTGAATAATTGTTTGTTTGTTTAACACAGGTATAGGAACTGGAATTAGTGCGCACCATTGGCTATAATTGTGATGTCAAGACACCAACATGCTACAGAAGAACCTTCCCAGAGCTAAACAATCTCAAACAGATCATCTCTAGGAAACTCCGCCAGCAAGCTCTTGAATACAGCCAGGAAATTGATTCCACCACAAAACTAGGAAGGCTGTTCCACAACTGAACACATCGAGCCCCAAAGAACCTCCTCTTGATGTCTGTATTACAAGCTGGCATCAAGAGCTTTCAGGGATGGCCTTGTGTTCTCACATCAGGGGCCCTCCGAAAAGACCTCCAAGGTCAGCACCGCCATCCAACCCATAGATAATCCTCCAGTACTTGATATGGTCTGCCCTGAGAAACCTTGCTCTTATAGAAAATAAACCAAGTTGCTTCAGCCTGGAAAAGTAATCCAAATCAACCAGTCCATCCACATTCTTTGTCCATCTCCTCTGCACTGACTCCAGCAACCTTAAATCCCCAAGAAAACCCAAAGTCCACACCGACGAACAATAATCCATGGCAGGCCTGATGTGCATCACAGAGAAGGTCACCATCAAGTGAGGACTGCGGCAAATGGTGGATCTCAGTAGGTTGTTGGCCAATCCCGAAGCCCTTCCCACTTCCTCTCTGACATGATGGTGGAATTTCAGTTTTACATCCACCACCACACCTAGGTCTTTGTAGGACTGAACAAACTTCAATGGAATACGGCTCAAGTACCGAGAGAGCGGATCATCACTAGACCTCCCCGCAAACCCAAGCGCAAACCTCAACACAAACGCACTTCTCCGAGTTCACCCTGAGGTTCCAAGATGCAGGAACTGCGCTGACTCTATCTAGATCTGACTGCAGAGAAGACACACCAGCAGCTGCAGACTCCTTCACCCTCTTGTATCGAAGGTACAGCTTGTATTCATCAGCAAATGACTTGAAAGAGCACAGTGCTCCATATGTAATATGGTTCAAGTGGATCAGAAATAGCACAGGGCCCAGTACCAACCCCTGAGGAACACCACTAACTACCTCCTTCGACCCAATGCAACACTCATCAACAGCGACCCTCATAGAACGACCAGCCAAAAACGAACGAATCCAGCCAAGCAAAACCGGACCAATTCCCACCTCCCTCAGCTTGCAAATCAATGCATCATGAGACACAACAGAGAATGCCTTAGAAAAGTCGAGTAGCACAACATCCACTCCCTAGCAATCATCCACCCAGTCCAAAACATCCGAATAAGCCATAAGAAGCTGATCCCCAGTTGACCGAAATTGACGGAATCTAAACTGGTGAGGGGCGAGAATCTCATTGCCCTCGAGAAACTCAACCAGACCTGAAACAATCAATCTTTCCAAACTCGTGCAGCACACAAAGGTCAGACTGACAGGACAATAGTTCAGAGGGTCATACCCTGACTTGCCTCAATAGGGGGATCACAATTGACTCCAGCAACGAGTCTGGAAGAACTTCACTAAGTAATGACCTCTGAAATAGAATTAACAAAGGTCTAGACAGTGCATCCGCACAACTCTTCAAAAGTTAAGATGTAAGCCATCGGGGCCCACTGCCGACAAAGCATCTAGAGCCAACATCACGTCAAGCACCTGGGCATGAGTGACAACTGGATCAGGCATCCCTCCATGAAAGACCTGACAGGGAGCAGAGTTACTAGGGGCATCAGCAACAAAAACGGACGCAAATCCATTAGCAAAGTTTCACTCATAACCTGCGAGCAGTCAACATACTCGCCACTATCAGCATGAAGAGGACCAACAGATTAACGACCCTTTTTATTGAGGATGTATGAATGAAAGAGCTTAGGACACTCGCAAAATTGATCAATGAGATGTTCCTTGTACTGAGCACGACTCTGGATGGCATAGGTTTGATTCGGGTGGTTCAAGGCTTTAAATGCGCCCAATGCCAGCACAAAACAAGGATCCCGCCTACCAAATTGAACTCTTGTGCGCTTAAAGTCCTGCTTGGCCAGAGATCTCTCCCATCAACTGTCAAGGTGGATGAACAGACCACGGCACAGACTGGGCTCCATAACGAACTGGAATAGGCAGATCCACCAACCCAATCAGTATGGACACCGGGTGCAAAAAGCAATTGTCAACCGACAGGTACATAAAATCCAGCTGCCAATCGATATCAAACAGAGACTCCGATATGGGGCACCATAGTTTCCCCTATGCCAAAGGTATCTTTCTCTGTGAAAAAAGGCAACGTCCTGTCCAAGGTTCACATGGAAAAGGTAGTTGCACACTGTTACCGGCCGCACGCGGGTGAGACAACACATGTCCACTTGCAATCCATTTACGGTACAGGTGTGGAAAGCGCAAATATCTTTAACAAAGGATATAAAAGAGTTTGGACTATATTGATGATAATCTATACTTGAAGTTAGCCAGAAGTTATGTGCTTTACAATTTGGTCAGCAATAGGTTTCTAGTAGTGGAGGTAACTAGATGCAGGTAGGAATTCAGATGGAAGGTGACCAAAAGAAGCAACTAACTTGAAGAGACAAGCTAACAAAGTGGCAAACTAAGTATCTAAGTTATGAAGTACCAAAGCATCAAAGCATGGGTAGGTGGGTAGAAAGCTATGGAGATAAAAATCATAAATAAGAATTAGTTCTGATGACCAGTCCAACTGGTAGGTAATCCTGAAAGGTCCAAGATAAGTGATTAAATTAGAAAAGCGGAAGTAAAACTTGATTCAACATGCAGAAGCATATCATGCATGCAGTAGGCATGATGGAAGAATAGAATTAAACCAAGGGAAACCAAAAAGGGAAATCGAATGAGAAGTAATTAATAGGATGATGCCTACAAATTCAACATAATTAGAATGGAACTAAATCAAATAAAAATGAATAAATGAAGATGATAAGCACACATTGAGCAAAGCAAATATCGAAGCAAAAACAAACCAACGAGCTTTAACTAAATTAATGCATAGAATAGTATGCAAAGGATAAGACAAAGTAAACAATGATGTGGACAAAAGGAAATAAGAAGACCTTGAATTTATAGATATATTATTGCAATTTTACTTCCTCCTAAGATGCAGTTTACAGAAACATAACACTCACTGTTATTTTGTCAAGCGACCAATTTGGATTTAGGGTGGGAAGGAGTGTGGAGGATCAACTGTTGCTTAGCTACTTATGGTGAGGTTGCTGATCTGGTGGATGATGGAATGGTGATGGAATGGTGATGGATGTGGTCTTTCTGGATTTTTTCAAACATTTGATGTCAATCATTCTGTTTTGTTGGCCAAACTAAGGTGTGTGGGTATTCATGGTGGATTGTTGGATTGGATTTGTAGTTTTCTGATTGGGGGCAAATGTGTGTTTCTGTGGGGGGAATTGTCAGGGACTTTCGGGAGGTGACAAATGGAGTACCCCAGGGTTCTGTGCTGGGCCCGCTCTTGTTTCTGCTGTATGTTAATCATGTTGCATCAGAAGGAGCTTGTAAGTGGAAGGCTCTTGCTGATGATTTCAAACTTTATTTGAGCTTCCCACGCAAAGTACAAGCAGCTCGCCTGGGTGTGTCTTCTTTGCAGAGAGATTTTAATTTGGTGCGTCTATTTCCTTGTCAGGGAATCTCTCTCTGAACGTTGCCAAATGTGTCTTTGAGTTTTTACAGATGTCGTCTTGAATCGGAGCAGCTTGATGATGGAATTGTTTATAATTTGAATGGTGTGGCACTTGAGCTTGTTGATTCCTGCAGGGACTTGAGAGTGCTTGTTGACTCAAGGTTGCGATTTCACCTCCATGTGATGAGTGTTGTTAGAAAGGCTTTCACTTTGGCAACCAGTCTGCTCCGTTCTACCGTCAATAGGAGTTCTGTTTTCATGGTGTCTTTGTTTGTAACTCATATAAGGCCATTCTTGGACTACTGCTCTTGTGTGTGGAATGTGGAATATTTGGGGGATCTGAGACTTTTGGAGTCTGTGCAGAGGCGGTGGACCAAGAAAATAGAGGGTCTGGGTGGAGTGGACTATGGTGAGAGGCTCAGAGCTTTGCAGCTGTTTTTGGTCAGGGTGGAGGTTGCTGCATCTGGATCTGGTGAAGCGTTGGAAGATTTTTACTGTTCTGTGGATTTGGGGTTGTCTATTTTGTTTGAGCAAGCTCCAGATATTGGCACACGTGATCATTCATTCAAGCTGGTGGTTCCTCTCTGTCGGACCGACTATAAACGCAGATTATTTTATTCTTGCTGTGTTTACTGCCTTCCATGCCCGCATGCCCTGTTGGCGGGGCTGTGGGTGGCTGCAAAGGTGAGATACCCAATGCAGTAGCAATAAGGGATAAGTAATGGGCAAGCAGTTGGCAGTTAACAAGGTGAGTGGCAAGCATCAGGTGCCTAACTAAAGAGCACTCATAGGTATGAATCTCTGAAACAAAAGGAAAGCATGATTGATTAAGTTGATCGAACTTTATACTTATATACATGAATAGATACAAAGCCAAGGAACAAGTCAAAGTAAGAGGCCATGCCACCAGAACAAACAGATTGCTTGGTTTGAGAAAGCAAGCCCGGCAACAACACAATAGAGGAGTGCATACAACAAGGAAACAGGGAGAGCACCTCAACACTGCCCACCTTATCCAACTCGGATGTAAGGAAAATGTTCAAAATGGAACCACCTGCAAGAAAAGTGCTCTCAGTCACCCACTGTGTCAGACCAACAGAGAGAAAACAGTCCAAAAAAAGACATCCACTGGGCGCACATATATATACATCCAGACCTTTTTAAAAGGCCAAGCTAAGGAGGGCAGGTTAAAGTCACCCAAAATAACAACCTCACGGTCAGCACAAAAGGTGAAGATGAGCTGAATGAGCCGAGAATTGCAAACTTCATTGTAAGATGGGGGATAGTAAACAGCAAGCACCCTGACATCAACATCCAACAAGCGAATGACAGCAACAATAGGACAGTCAAGGCTGTGTTCGACAAAACGAACTCCTACTCACAAACAAGCAAACGCCATGCTTGCGAACAGAGTTGTCAGTATCACCTGTAAGATCAAAACCCTCCAATGAAATGAAGGATGAGGGAACCGAAGTAGTCGGCCAAGTTCCACCCAAAGCAACAACATCCAAGGCAAAGGCCCTGACAAAATCGACCTAGCAATGCATCTTGTTCTTGAGAGAATTCACATAAACCTGTCCAAACTTCAAAGTGAAATGATGCACTTCGCCAACTCAAGCAACCACAGAATTACCTCCCCCACCGCCGTCACTAGCACCCAGATCACGAACAGGACCACCCAGATTAGACAAAGCACAACCAGGAACTCCACCGTCACGTCCAACAGCACCTACAACAGCACTACCAACATCACGACCACCAGGGCCGCCGCGTACTCCAACAACACTGCTCTCCCCGGCACCACCACGCCAACCGGCACCTCCACGCCAGCCGGCATCTCCACGCCAACCGGCACCCGACGATCACCAAGAACAACACGCCCACCAGCAACAACACGACCGCCAGCAACACCACGACCGCCAGCAACACCACGACCGCCAGCAACACTACGACCGCCAGCAACACTACGACCGCCAGCAACACCACGACCGCCAGCAACACCACGACGGCCAGAAACACCACGACGGCCAGCAACACCACGACGGCCAGCAACACCACGACGGCCAGCAACACCACGACGGCCAGCAACACCACGACGGCCAGCAACACCAC
>SDVV010035588.1:0-11040 GCA_016164225.1 Gammarus roeselii
AGGAGCAGCAAATAAGGGCCAATTGTACAATATCGTTGGCGTAAATAATTGCATTAGTACCGGTTGCCAAGGTGACACGACACGGCTAAGCGATAGAGAATAGAAGGGGCGGGAAAAGGCATTCCTGCCTTATCTCATAGGTTGTTCGGAACTGGTTCCAAACAACCAATCTGAAATACGATGAGTTTCCCCCTCGTATTGCACATTGTTGCTATCGGAGAAGCATATGCGCCCTTCTTTCAATATGTTATTTGAGCAGTGTCCAATAATAAACGCGGTCAAATGCTTCCTTGGCTTCTACTGGCAAATGCTTCCTTGGCTTCTAATGCTTCCTTGGCGAGCCTCTACTGGCAAGGAAATTAACCACTTGTTTTTAGGTGGCAATAGCCATTTCAGTTCCATGTTGAGGCTTTAAGCAAAATTGGTTCGAGGTTGTTTGAAGACATTCGCCCAGTCTGTTCTTAATCACAATTTATTGTAGCTTCGATGCAGAAGTATAGCAATTGATTGCGATGTTGGTCTGTAATTCTGTCGGATATTTTTGCTCTGTTTTATTAATAGGTTCTACCACTACATTTATCAAGTGCTTTGGTAGGTAGCCATTCCATTCTTTAAATCTCGCATCCGCTGATCTACGCTCGCACGTGTTGTTTTCGTCATCATTTTCAATTTTCCGGTTAGGAACCTCATTGAAAACATTCACGTCAGCATCGTTTCTGACATTGTTCATTTTATCATTGAAAAGGTTGCGCACATCCCATCCCTTTTTTCCTCTCCGGTTGCACCATTCACAGATTGAGAAGCAGAATTCTCGGGTTCAGTTTTTTCATCTTTCCAAAATTCAATCATCCACGCAATAATCATTATTCAGACGAACTAGTTGCATGCACTTCTACAATCACAAACTTGGGATGAGTCAGAGATCAAAGTCGGCACATCCGCAGATGCAGTGGTGTTGGCGGATATTAAATTGAATTAGTAGTCGACCATCCATTTATATCCATACGGTTTCTCGACCTCCGAATACGAAGCCGTCTCCGCTTTTTTTTACATTTCACTCTGCGATATTAATAATGATGAAAAGTAACGAAGCTTCTGAGGGCGGATATGAAGTAGGTTGTGCACACTAATCATTAACAATCGGATTAGTGGTAGAAAAGTGGAGAAAATAGATATTAAGTAATTTCAAATACGTCAAGGGACCTGGATAAAATGAATGAATGATTTTTTGTCATATATGTACCTATCTCTCGTTCAGCCTGAACGAGAGATAGAAGGTTATATTGAATAATTTGTACCTGACGCATGGATCGAGATGATTTATAAAATATATTGCGAAGTAATGCACTGTCCAAGTATCAGTAAATTGTTTGATAAGAACTGTGTAATGGTCACAAAAACTACAGATGGTTTGTGATTCGGTTATGTAAAATGTTCGCGACATTCGCCTATTGAACTGTCCTGCCGCATGCTTCTCTGTCGGCAGACGCTGCGGCTCGCTCCCACGCAAAGTCTACTTATTTCTTGCGGTCCGGACGCATGTATGACTTGTTTTCTTAATCCTAATATCTCATAAAAAATGTGTGTCATTGATCCTCACCCCAGGCTATGTCAACTGTACGCGATAATTAAAGAGATGGCAAATTTATGATACGTAGACGAACGAAATGACCATCGACTATTTATTTCCACTAAGTGATTTTTAGAACGTTATCAGCTTTTCAAAATACCTTCTACATAAATTCAGCATGAAAACTTGAAATAGTGTTCAAACTAACACTGGAAAGAATTGATAACCTGTTACCCAATTTTTTTATCCAACCCCCCCCCCTTATCAGACGTAATAAATCGCCAATGATGGTTTGCGTTGTAGCTTGCTGACTCTAGCCTTAGATGTTCATAGGTGCCTGACAACAACCATGTCACGTAGAAATCATACATTCTGTTTCACATATTATGATCCGACGACTGGGAACATATATTTTGCACAAAAATTGTATAAATAAAAGCATTACAGATGCATTCTTGATTAGGTGTGACAAGTTAATGTTATCTCGGTATCGAATTGGGTATATTTTATTTCAGATTTGCTTATGAAGCAAAGTAATAATGTTTTAGGCATCAGTGAAACCTGGTTGCTACCTACTGTTGCGTTGTCCTTCATCGACATAGCTAACTATAGTTCTGTTTGGGGAGACACGGATATCGCAGCTCGTTGTCATCGGTCACTATTGGTATCTGTCTAAGGACATAGTGGTTTTGGTGTTTGAGGTGCACATTCCAAATGTCGTAAGCATGGACCGAATTGATTTTAACCTATGGATTGTAACTGTTTATCGGCCCCCTTCTTATGCAATGTTTTATAACGACTCATTGCCGAACATTTTATTAAATCTTTGTCCTGGAAAAGAAGGAATTATCACAGGTAATTTTTATTTACCAACAATTAGCTTGTCCTCTGACCTTATTGACGGCTACATTCGGCCAATTGACATGCAATTTTTAGATCTTGTCCTCACACAATAGGAGGATCGTATTGACGTTGTGTTTTTGCCGCAGCCACTGCCTTGGTGCCAGCAGTCTCCTGTTGCCTTCGGGTATATTATCTTCATTGGAGAGGGGCCGGAGCGCGTGGTCGTGGGGTAGAGGGGAATTTCGGTGTCTGTCTCATTTTGACTTGGGGCTAGTATTCAGCTATTATTCAGTGTGGGAAGATTTTTTTTCCTGAGTCAGTTATGATATTTCTCATTGATAAGTTCATACCTCTCATGCCTGTTCGTCCTGACCCTAATCCCGTGGGCTGTAGGGGCAAGCTCCGCTCTTGCTCGAGAGAGAGCGTAGACATAACATGCATACAAGCGGGTTAGGAGAGCTGAGGGTCGCAATTCGGATATTGCTCTTGAGAGGTTACCCTCGTATCGTGAGCTGAAAAGTATGTACAAAAATGAGTGTTTATGTGAACTGCAGCGTGAGCAGCCTAGTTGATGTGACTAGTGGTTTACCTCGGGGCTCTGTCCTGAGAATGCTGCTGATATTGATCAGTGATAATCAAGTCTCTATTGGGTTTGTATGCAAGTTCAATGCATTTGCAGACGACGACAAGCCGTAATTGAGATACTCGCGTAAGGACACTGAGCCAGCAATTCTTGATGTGCAGTCACTACGAAGTGGGTAGGATACAGTTGACTCGCTTTCAAGGTTCTGGAATCATAGATTGAATCCAGGCTAGTGTGTTGTGCACCCTTTTTTAAGAGGGTGCATTGATTTTGATGCTCTGTTTTTTCAGTTAACCAAAGTATCTTGCAACGCAGAGCATTGAAGTTTGTCGCTGCTCATAAAGATTTAGGTTTTTGTGTGGCTACAAGTCTCAGATTCCACCATCATATTTGGGTGGTGGCTGCAAAGGCTGGTGATTTGGCAAACTGTTCGTTGAGATCAACTGTCTGTTGATCCCCGGAGCTTATGCTGCCCTTATATTTTGCGCATATTCGTCCATTTATTGAGTATGCGTCCAGCGTTTGGAACACCGGATATTGTGAGGCCTGCAGGTGCTTGAATATATTCAAATAATATGGACCAAAAACATTGATGAACTTTCCGATATGGAATAGGGTGGTCGTTTAAGGAGCCTGGATTTATTTTTCGTCAAAAGATCGGCTTCTGAGGGCAGACCTATCTGATAAATACTGCCTATTTTTACGTGAAAAATATTATGATTTGCTGTATAGTTTTCAGTTTCTCCAAGAGTTTGCATTCGGGGTCATATGCTGAAGTTGGGGATTCCTCCTCACTCTTCTGATGTTCGAAGTAGTTTGTTTAGAGTGAGATGTGTTGGTGTGTAGTCCAGTTGACAGATATCACTCACTGTAAGCAAGCCCTTGCTGATCTGATACATAGGGACTTTTATTTTGCACAGGTTGATGAATTGTAATTCAGATGTAGTAATGAACGTGTGCATATATTTACTTTTTGTGTTGTGACTAAAGATTTGCTGTATGATCGATCAGTTAGTTGCCTAAAGCACAGGTTTCCGGATTTTTCTGCCCCATCATTCAACCATGCTCTCACAGTTCCGGTGTGCTTTGGCTTTTATGCTAAATGTACTGATTTTCACTCGGACCTTGCTGGGGTGTTGGGCAGTCTTGAGGCCACCATGGGGAGTAATCAGAGTGAGTAACCACTGTATTCTTGGTCGGCTGTAAAGCTCTAGACATGTGCCAGGGATATTTGGCGTATGTGTAAATAGGTAATTTCTCACATATTGAACCGGATCCCATTTCCGTCAACAGCCAGTCCCATGGAAATTATAACATTTTGTTGGAGTGATTGTCTAGGTGATCAAAACCAGTTCAAGAAATATAAATGATATTTGTTTGTTACGAATCTGAACATGGCTAGCAAATGATACGAGAAGCGAAAAAAATATCAAATCCTTTTGGAGCGAGACATTCCCAGCATCGATACTGGTAGCTCTCGATATTAAGTTATAACACATTACACACGTTTATTTTTTTTAGTCTGATCTGATTCCTTTCAACTCATTTAAGTAAATTTGTTTAAAATTATAATTAAATTTATCTCGAACCAATAAAATGAGTAAGTTGCAGTGGGTCGATCTCTCGAACCAATAAAATGAGTGTGTGGCAGTGGGTCGATCTCTAACTCACAGAGACCCACACATCCGCTGACAACCTTTGTGATTAAATGCATTATGTGCATAATTAAAATTAGGATATTTCACCAATTGTTTTCTAAAATATTCCAATGTTTGATCGCAAATTTTGTGACATCAGCATATAGGGCAAATTCATAGTGAATTCTAAACTTACTTTGGGAGCGCTCTGTTCGTGGCAGGTTCAGGAGAGGTTGTGTACTTATGTTCAAGAATGAAAGTACGATGCTCGCTACTAAGCCAATTTACGCAGGAACCAGTTGTGAACTCTTTAAGATTACCCAATTTGATTTACTGGTATTCGGATATACTATTGGTTTAATTTAGGGTTTGATTTATATGCATTCCCTGATGACATTCGTTTATGAATGAATATATTTATTTCTCTTTCCATTCTTAATGGATGTTCGAATCATTAGTATCACACGAGTGGAAGGTCAAATTTTATGCGATATGATTAAGAAAAATATCAGAAACCAGAGAATAGCCTTGAATATATGAAATTATTTACACTTGTTCATGCGCGTTCAACGATATTGCGCATGTACAGCAGTCTCAGTCTTTAACTTTAACGATGGAATTTAAATTATTATCTTTATAGCGCGATAATAATAAATAAAAATATCTACGAAGAACAATGAAAAAACTCTATTGATATGATATTAAATTAATACAATTTTTGTAAAGCTATGAAACTCGATGTAATCGATTGATCTTCTGAAATTAACCACAGTAAGTAGCCTGAAGTAGAACAAATTGCACACTTCGACGTTCACGACCCAAATCTAACGAAAACAGCACCGATAGATAAAACTGTTGTCAACAAAAAACACCACTCCTTTATACTTGGTGATCCCATCCATCAACTCTGATGCTCGAGGAAGTGTGATTAAAGATTAGGTATATAAATAATTTAGCCTATCACTGTGAATTCAGTGCCTAGAAGTCGTTTAATACCCTCGGAAGAAATAGTTTTTCATTCTAATAGCTACCAAATAAACTTTTGCGAATTTCCTGAAACATACACATTTTACCAGTCATGGAAGTAGATGAGTGTGCATTAAACGATGCATTGGCTAGAGACGCCCAGAAAAAAAGACCGCGTTGCAGCGAGATTTGGATCAGCGACCTATAGAGACGGAATCGGAGTCGTTGTCCCTGAGCTAGTGGGTGATGAAATATTTCCCCTATGCAGGTTATGTTATTTATCTGGGTGGGTGTCAATTAATAAGTATCTGATGAAGTCAAAGATGATTCATTGCACTGTTAATCATCTGATGAAGTTTTATACCAGAGATTTGTGCGATAACACATATACTACATATATGATGGCCTAGAGACGATTCGGGTTGAATTCGACTTTTTTCGTGGTGTCTGCGCCCAATCCATTTTGATGAACAAGATGCGTTCTCAAATATAATATGTACTACTTGTTTACCCTGAGGGTCTGTTTAAAATAGACCTTGATTCCGTTCGTTTCCACTTGTTAGCAGATAGCATATTCAATACACGTTATTGACTTTTACTTTCCACATTCAATTCGCAACTTTCGTGCGTACTTTCAGTTCGTCCCGCAATACTAATTAGAAATTCATGTATTATTGAGCAATCCCCTTTAATATACCCTTTCGTACTTCTCACGTCGACGTGCAACCACCTAAAAAATACATTTCCAAAGCAACGCGTGCACAAATGCAAACTTTGTGAGCAGCTTAAATGCAAATTTCCATTTCCGCCATTTCAGTCAGATCAAAACTTAGTGCGCAATGGCTTTCAATGCACTCTACCAAATAAACCAATTCTAAGGATTTGCTGAACGACGTACAATATATGCCAATTGTGTCACTCGCGAATGACATGATATGCAAAATTAGCCAAAGTTCGTTGGAGTTAACTAAGTTATTCCTTACCTACAACGGTGTGGATGTGTAACGAAAGCCTTTTAAACAAAACCCAATGCTATTTTGTGGTTATCAATTTCATGCGAATTTCAATAGACTTATAAAGTTGGAGGTTTATTATTTATACTTTATATATGTAGAAAAAAATTGCTGATGAAAAAAGTACTCCGCCTTCTGCAAAAGACCATATCAGTAAACGTTGTCACCAAGCTTGAAATAATTTGCCCGGATAATCTGCGACTGAACAAGTAGTGCATCTGTTGAAGAAAGCTAAGTATCCCATTCACAGCACCAACACTCTTTATTCCTGGGCGCCTGTGACTCAGCGAAGTGGGAGCGGCTGGGTGGGGGAAGGCGAAGCAGAGGCTGGTTGGGGAAGGGTGAAGAAGGGGGGGGGGGCGCGGGTGTGTCAGCGGAAGTGCGGTGGGTTGGTTAGATGGAATGATTAGACGGTATGTTTCCACGCGAGTCCTAGTGCGCTATCCGTAGTGCTCTAAGTTCATAAATTGTGATCGATTCGTCTCTACCCGACTCGTCTTACCTGGACTGATCGCGCTTTCACTCCGCATGAACTTCACTCGCCTTGATTGATTTCGACTTACATCACTCGACTCGCTTTGGCTTGCCTCGACTCACATCATCTCGCCTCGTCTTGACTTGATTCACCTCGACACGCCTCGATTCAGTACAACTCGCCTCAATTCGACTGGACTCAATTCGCCTTGACACGCTCCGACTCGTCTCGCTTTGACTTGACTCGCCTTGTCCTGTCTTGATTCACCTCGAACCGCCTCGATTCGCCTAGCCTCGACTTGCCACACTCACCCCAGCTCGCCTCCATTCGATTTGAATTGACTCGCCACGATTCTAAAGAAACTTGGGTGGCTGAACATCCATGAACGACTAGAACTGAGCGAAGCCGTACGAGTTTTTAAAATTCAGAACAAGCTCTAATGTTCCAACGGTGTTGTATTGACAACTCGAAAAGCGTGCAGAAGTTTGCAGGGAAATCGAAAACAAACCGCAGAAAAAATGTCTTGCGACTCTGGAAACACCAATACCGAAACCAAGAGTTCATCAGCCACGAGGTCGCTACGATTCTATCGAAGTCGATTGCCTTTAAATTCGACATTTTGATATGCAGGTTGAAATCACACCTTCGGCAGAGAAACTTCCTACAATGGCCGTAGTTTTTTCCGGTTACTGTGTTTTTATGATAAGGACCCCAACCCTCCACACACACACTGGCATGAATTTTAGCTGCGTCACTGCCAATATATGACCATCGTTTACACGAGTCACCAACGAAGCACACCCCTTTCCAAGCTTGGTTTACGCTAAGCCTAATATTGGTTTGCTAATACGGCAATAAAGATGGTAATGAACAATCATACCATTGTCTGGAGTTCCTCCATCTGCAGTAGCCGTCCTCTTTCGGCTCAATTCCAGAATTTTATACCCACGAGAAAGCATCTCGAAAGTTGCTGCGACACTAGTGTCGAAAGGAAATGTCGCCTGAGGATTACCTTGCTCCGACGCGTGCTGCACGAGACTGCCGATTCGCGCCAGAAGAAAGCGTCTCCTTACCAGGGACGCGTGCAAATTCCCTAATTGCAATACATTTCACCCTAAACATCTCCATGAAAACTTATCAAATGTAATATTTTCTTACTTCCGTCACCTTAGTCTTTTGTAGATCTAGTAAAATGCATAATTGACTACGTTTTGTTTAATTTATAATCACGTGGCATTGTTTTAGAGTATTTGCAAACTTTCACAATTTGATTACGCCATGAACAGTGGGGCTGCTACTCTATTGTCCTGGACAGTGAAGTATCTACTGCTCTGCCAGGACAGTGATGGCCTGTACTTTCCTGTTGTGAACTGTGGGAGGTCTCTACTGTCCTGCCGTGAACAGTGGGTTCTTGACAGACTTGCTGCAAACAGTGAGGTCGCAACAACTCATACTGTTTAGGGCAGGGCAGTGGCGGCTTCACTGTCCACAGCTGAACTGTATAGATTTTGTTGTTCAGAGCAGTGTAGTAGCGACCTCACTTTCGTTACAGGGCAGTCAGGATGAAAGCAGAGACTCTACTTTTTTTATGGTTTCATTCTCAAACCGTCAAGGCTATTTATTCAACAGACAATGCAAATTATATTAGATGTTAAAAATTGAATTTGTTGGATAAATCTTTTAAAGTAAAATAAATAGCCTTCGGAGAGAGGAAATTCCCTTATGGAACGAAGTGTGGGGTTGGATGTGATCACCCAGACGGGGTGCCCTCCGACCCACTAAAACCTTTCTCCGGCCTTCAGACCTGCTGATAAGATGCTGAATGCGTTGCCTCTCTGTAGGGCCAAACCCAACCGCTGCTGGAACCATAGAAATTCTCGTGAATCTCCAGTTGTCTCCACCAATCTACGCCCGATTTCCTTCACAATTTGCGCAGTTGACTCGCCATACACCCCTGTCGTCTCCAAGGCTATTGGCTCAAATTGGGACTGTCCGGTCAAAGCGCCATACTAAATGCACTTACGTGTTTCTGCCTCTGTAGCTGCGAACCAGGAACCAGCTGAAATTGCAGAACTAATCAAATGCGTTTCCGCATAAGTGTCCACACAAGTACAGTCCCAGCATAAACTCTTACAACTCTTGAAGGGGAAAACTGTGATGCCATCGGGTCTCTTGCCATCACCTCTATCCAAACCCAAAGGTTCCAAAACCGATGGTAGTTCCGCTCTCTGCAAAGATCTTCTGACTATGTCGTTCAGCGCTGAGTATCTGGGAAAGCAACCGGCACTATACCTACATGATAGTCCATGCAATCCCATCTCGTTCATTTCTCTGACCGCAACGACATGGATGCCATTGACAGACTTAAGATCCTACCGTCAAAGCAACGGCAATGCGCAGTGTCTCTAGATCTAGTTGATTCCCCAATGATGGCATAGGGACAGCATGAATCCAGAGACCACTCTCTCTGCTGGAGGCAGCCAGGAGGCGTGCTCTCGTCGTCTGATCCGCAACAGCAAGCAAACCGTCCAGTGTAACCTCTATTAATGGCAAGTCCCATACTTCCTGTTTACTCATGTCCTCTCCCTCCAAGTTAAGGGGATCACCACCTCCCTTCCTCCACATACCGAAGGCACCCTGCAGCTCCTCTGTGTCAGCCACGATATTCACATCGGAAAGAACGGCTTCGACTACGTCACTCCCAGAATGCATCGACGAGATGAAGGCTGGAAGGGCAACATCTCCTGCTCATCTGAACCCGAGGCCTCCATGACTAACTGGCAATGTAGCCTGGTACCAAGATCTGTCATCAAGGAAACATCGGTCACCCTAGGGACAGCATCCCTCAACACCAAATCAAAACTGTTCAGACACTCATAATCTTGATAGGTGAGCAATGATCTGAGCACATATTGCAGTTTATGAATAGAGAAACAATTTTTCAGAAGTACAAATGCTTGGTGACTATCTGTCTCCTCCAATCGCGTGATCGTTCGGTCTAAGTCATCTTGCCTACATCTCAAAGAATCGGGTATCCCCTCTCCGGAAAGTGGTGTTCCCAGCAGAGTAAACTGGCTAATTGGAACCACTCTGACATCAGGTAGCACCAACCTAAAATATCTCACTGTGTGGTCCAACTCCTGAGATGAGTGGTTCAAGATGGTCAATTAACCTCTAACACAATCTCTTGCAACTGATTAATCAAGCGCTGCACGTTCTGCAATACCTTCTCCGGTGAGTCTCCAAGGGTGGCATCATTAAGGTACCAGACATTGAACTTTGATTCAACAGCTAGCTCGGGCAACCTTGTCAACCCCCAGAGAGAACAAATGGGTCTCCTTACTGAATACCAGTCGATGACTGCAACACTTTTTCATCGTAGTATATTGATGTTGGTTGCGTATAAGCTTGCCAAAGCAGTCTGAAAGCGCCTGGAGGGCGGTTTTGAGCCGCTTTCAGAAAAGTGTCTCTTCTGATACAATTAAAAGCGTTTCGCAAGTCAATTTTAAGTAAAACTCTCCTGTGATGACAGTTCGTTAAGTACGCCCTGGCTGCATGGGCAGCTGCCTCACACCCTCCCTTGGTTGAGAACCCTAACTGAGCGTGGCGAAGCTCGTGACCGAGTCTCACAGACAGTGCTTTGACTCCTACTTTGGTAGCGAGCGTTCTCAAGGTGTTCCCAACAGCTATCGAGCGGATGCCACCGTCTTTATTCATCAAAGCGCTAATAGAAGCTCCGAAGAAGGTGATACTATCCACGGGAAGGCAGTAGGTACTTAACTGTCCAGAGCAGGGCAGTAGCAACCACACTTTTTGTAGCAGGGCAGTCAAGAACTCACTGTTCGCGGCAGGGTAGTATGACCGCATTCTGCAAGGCATGGCAGAGAGATTCCACTATTCACGGCAGGCACTAAATGACACACTGTTCGTGGCAGGCCAGTAAAGAGCCCATT
>SDVV010035589.1:0-11040 GCA_016164225.1 Gammarus roeselii
CCCCCCCCCCCCCCCCCCCCCGGTGTGTTGAACGTTTTGCCACTCTGTCTGCGACCTAAGGCCACATCTCCTAAGGAGTTAGACAGACTGGCAAAGCGCTCAACAGCCGTCTCGTAACTTACCCACCCCTACCAACATTTTCCGCACCACTTGAACTACTCCAGATCAATGTCGGACACATTATTTTTGAATAAACACAAACAGTATTGGCCAGAAATAATATAAATTAAACACTTCCTCCACAAACATCACATCCATATCGTCCTACTTCAGGTAACTAAACTCAAACGAAAATCCGGGGTGCCAAGGTTTCCTGGAAACACAATTCGGCGCCACGACAGTCACTGCCAGCGGCGTACTCATTACACTTGTACATTGAATATTTATCTACACGTACACAACGGCACACACAGTCGCAGAACTTCCACTGGACAGCACACGGCAGGTGCAATCAGTACCCATGCAAAAACATTACGATATATTTAACGTTTGCATTCGTCCATCCAGCTCATGTCAACCGAAGTACACACATCACTTAGACTACCTCAGCGCCACCACGAACACTTTCGCTCCAGGGGATTTAAACACACGAGAATTCTTGACTCACAACACAAAACACAGTCCCGTGAGGTTATGTTCTCATGGACCAACAAACTACTAAACAGTTTCAATACATAAAAAACAGATGCAACCGCTCGCACAAATTTTCAACCTTAATTCTCAACAGACCTTTCCCATTCTTGCCCTTAGCTGTCAGTGGGCAGTCCAAGACATATCATCTGACCACCTCCCAATAGTCATAAATTCTCAACTTCCATACCTAATCCAAAACCAGTCCCTTAGAGTTTTCGAACTACAAGAGAACAGATTTGGACGAAAACACTGCGTCAGTAGAAATAGCTCTACACCACTTTGACGAACACACAAGGACTGACGCAGCCACAAAAATCTCACAACCGTGAATTCAAACAAATAACACACACCACGGCAGATTCACCTTTGGCTTCAATTTATCCTTGGCGGCCCCCAAAACGAGCAAAAATCAGCAACGAAATCACCTCCGTCATTTACGCTCTACCAACGACAAAGTAATACAAATTCAAGCCCTTAACTTGGAAATTGATGAGGACAATTGTTAGCAACAGATAAACCATCAAAATTGTGGATACTTAACGGGAGCCTGGAAAACAAAAATGCAAAACAAATAGACAAACATGAGACCATCATCCGCCCAATCTTCACACCATGCCTGCAGACCATCAACAAGTAGATTTAATTAACAAGCACTACGCAAACACTTGCCACCTACCACGCCATCCAGAGAATAGGAAAATACTCAAGCTGTCATATAAATTAATGATTCACCCAAATATTGTCTTTCCTATACATTGGTTATGACCGTAGCCCCCATCAGTCAGGTAAAAAACTCCTCAGGCTCTGATGGTATATCACACATTAATCTTAAACAGCTTGGTTCATACGTCATTCTACTCAAAACCCAACACCAGAAAATCAGCGTAAATCATAGTCAACGTGGAACCCAACAAAGCCCCACAGAACCAGCCTCATAACGATTTATTTCTCTCTTTACGAATCAAATTATACTCAGCATATCACAACCTCAAGCAGACCATTCACGAAAGCCTGACCGAAAAGTAGCCAGTCAAACGAACCCTGGTATGCGCCAGTAACATTAACAAGGCAACACACACAATCATCCATGCTAGAAGAAGTGGCTTGTTAATATTCTCTCTGGCAGACATGCACACACGGTCTAAAATAATCAACCAGCATGAACACGTTATTTTCAAATGATTGTCCACAGAGCTCAGCTTTCCCTCTCAATCTTCAATTCCTTCGTGCTTGACCTGCCCCACCAACACAATCCAGCACCTACAGCATCACATACGCGGGTGACCTTACAATCATACACCATCACGAGCTCAAGGCCGCAGAAACACACCTCCAACATTACCTGAGCTCTCTCGAAGTCAAGCTGCAGCACACCGGAATGTATGGGCCCTCTAGCAGGTCACCCATCACATTACATACACCGAACAACTGTGAACGTCACATCTACCTACATGTCACACATGACAACAGTCCCATACCCCACAGTCCCACTACCGCGATTCGTGGAGGGACATATGCAAGAGGAATGATGTTTAAACTTCTTAAAAACTGCATCAGCATTAAAGCCAAACCAACACTGAGCAGGATCCGGACACACATACCACAACTACCAACGGACACTCGAAAGAATCAATCTCAACAATAATAGAACAATGTCGGTGGGATCCATACTTTCTTTTGGCCCTCTGACCTTGCTCCTAAGTACATTAACTCCCTACAAAAAATACAGAACTCGGCCTCACGCATCGCAAAGGTCTGAACACAAACCGCACCCAATCCCCATCTGCATGATGAAACAGTGGTCTTCCCTCGCAAGCAACTACTTGTGTATTCTTGAACACATGATTTCTAAGATGCGTATTAAAAACATGAATTCATCATCATGGTTGTCTCAACTTTAACCTCCTTCAATAAGCCCAAGGCGATGAATGCATGAAATTCTTCACCTCGCAGTATTGTTAAGCAGAGCAGCATTATTGTTGATTAAAATTGCACCCTCCGCTTGGGACGTAATACCTAACTATCGGGTTTGTTCAAACATTCTGCTCGGCTATTTTCTATATGAAAAAATGGTATACGTCATTTCCTTTGTAAAAAGTAACTCAAAAACATGGAACTTTTTCTAAGCGGACACGGCACCAATATTATCCTTGAATCACGAGGTCCCGACTCACCACTTCATATGGAATGCGATGCTTGACGATGCCGATATCGAGGGAGATATCGTTTCGTGCGGTGATGAAGTCCTTGTAGGACGTGTGATGCTGCGGCTCAACGTGCCGCGTGTAGGCCAGAGCCAGGTCCTGCTTGGGTAGCTGCAGCATTAGCTGCCGCTCACGATACTTCTCGCCCGGCGTGCTGATGCGGGGCACCTTGTGACCCGGCAGCCCGCTCATGTAGTCGTAGATCTGCGGGACAGAAGGAGTTATGAGGGGCGAGGGTCACGGGAAGGAGAAATCGGGGAGTAAAGGGAGACGGGAATCGAGAGTCATGGGATGGGTGAAGCGAAGGGCTAAGGAAGGAGGCAAATCGAAGGGTCAAGAATAATGGAAACCGGAGAGTCATTTGAGGGGAAATCGGAGAGTCAAGGGAAGGGAGGAATCGGAGCGTCAAGGGAGGGAAATTGGAGCGTCAAGAAAGGAGGGAATTGGAGCGTCAAGGCAAGGGTAAATTGAAACCCATGGGAGAGGGCAATTGGAGAGTCTAAGAGGGGTGAATCGGAGAGTCAAGGGAGGGGTGAATCGAAGTTCCAGGGGAGAGGAAAATAGGAGAGTAAGAGTAGGCGAAAATAAGAGAGTCAGGGTAGGTGAAAATAGGAAATGTCAGATTTCTAGGGAAGGGTGGGTAAGAGCTGAGGAACACGGGAGAAGAACTAAAAGGGTTATTGGTGAAGGGATCCGAGGGTCAATGGAGGAGGAATCTGAGAGAGTCATAGGGACTGGGTATCAGTGTCATGGGAGGAGGGATCTGAGAGAGTCTTAGAAGGGGGCATTCGAGTCATAAGAGAAGGGATCTGAGAGATTCATTGGAGGAAGGATCTATGAGACATAGGAGGGGAGAGAGTCACATGAGGAGGGATCCGAGAGAGTCATCGAAGGAGGGCTCTGAGAGATTCATTGGATAAGGGATCTGAGAAGCACAATAGGAGAGATCTGCAAGAGTCATAGGAGAAAGGATCTGAGAGTCCGTGGAGTGACCGCGGTCATGGGTCATGGAGAGAAAAATCCGAGGGGAGGTTCGAAGTGTAGGGAGCCAAAATTTAAGGCCAATATAAGTAAAACCAGTGGGTCAAGCTCGGGAGAATCAGAGGGTCAAGCTAGGGAAAATTAGAGGGTCAAGCTAGGAAAATTCAAAGGGTTAAGTAAAGGAAAATCAGAGGGTCAAGGGAGGAGAGGTCAGAAGGCCTTGGGAGGGAAAATCAAATGGTCGAAGGTGGAGAGGCCAGAGGGTCAAGGGAAGAAAGGTTAGAGGGTCAAGGGAGGAGAGCTCAGAAGGTCATGAGAGGAGAGATCAGAGGGTCATGGAAGGAGGGTACAGAGAGTAATTGAAGGGAATATATCAGAGGGTCTACGACAGAGATCAGAAGGTTAAGGGTAGTGGGATCAGAGGGTCAAGGGGACTTGGATCAGAGGGTCACAGATGGGAGACCGGAGGGTCATGCGATAAGGTACACGCGGGTCAGGAGATATCCCGTTTATGAGAACGGCAAGAATAGAAAGAAAACCAGACTAAGCGAGCACCAGCGACCCTTGGTCGAGTCGAGTCCTTTACGGGGGTACTTAACTATGGGTAGTTATTTGGAAAACCAATTAGGATTTAAGCATGTGATCCTCAAATGAGAGCTGTTAAAGAATAGTTTGAATATGACAATGATTAAAACTTCATTTTGAGAACATGACAACATTATTTCCGAAAGTGCTAACGTGTTGCTCATCGTCAATTTGGGCTATTATGTCTGGATTCGGATATAAAATATAAAATCAATATCAGAAAATACCGGCGTAGAGCTCTGCGGATGGTGGGGATTCTTCATTTGAGATATGGAGTGGTCAAGTGTCGCAATCAATCAGTAATTAGTGAAGCATTTTCTTCTTGAAATATGGCTCTCGTTTAAGACAAGGCCCAAACGCCGGATCGAAAGAGTGAAAGAATTGCCGATTTCATAGCTTGATTTTGAAAATAAAAAATTCTGAATAAATGGACGTAAAACTTTGTCCATGGTTTTGTTCTCCAATTTGATCCATCAAGCGTCTAAATCCATGCATAATCGACATAACCTCGTCGTATTGAAAGTCTGATGGGGCGTGAAGAAACATGAAAAAATGCCAAGTTCAGAGCCCAATTTTGGAAGAAACAAAGCCCATTTTGATGCGTTATTGCCGAAGCCAAATGGTTTTGCTTCTTTGCTGATCCTCACAGAGCTTGATAGAAAAAAGAGCTCATGGTAAGGGGTGTCTCTTTCACTTGAGCTGTGAAACGTCGAAATTCACGGATAAATGATGAAACCATGACATTTTGATGATAAACTGATAGACTGACATGCGTATGCACTGACTATAGATATTCTGGAGCTGAAAGAACAAGGTTTTAAAAATGGAGGAGAGTTGTAGAAAAAGGTTGCATGACAAAAAGCTTGTCTGTTATTACCTACTCGAAAAGAGACAACCATAGACTGTTGCTAACATTTTGGGAAGGTGGTCATGAATGGGATATAGATTGGATTTAGAGTGGCAGAGATTTCTAGTTCCTCGTTCATGATGTCCTCCTTCTAGCACCGAATCTCGAATCAACGATTCGAGGTGCGATAAGTTATCTACAACTTATCGTCAGCCCCAGAGTTTGTTTAAGCTCAAGGTCTACAGTACTCTGGACCCTTAATTAAAGGGAAGGAAAAGGAAGTATTTCTTTTAATAATGTTGGAACAGTGATTATAACTGATTTGATTTCAGCTAAAATGTAACTTGTGTCTATTATATCTTAGAAGTGGTTCCACACTGCATAGCCCTGGCACCGGTCCAGGTCTGACACCCTGCCAAAACATTAGCGACTGTTATGGTGACGCGACAGCCATACACAAGAGAGACGGTCACGCATATACGAGGAGTCTGTTCATGGGCCTGTTTTGACTAACTCTCAACCGGCAGAGAATAATCTCACCCAATCAAGATTCATGGGGAGATAAGTTATTGGAAATGACGAACAACTAATAAAGGTAATGCAGATAAACAGAGGTAAATAATATTCTGAAAGTAAGAGAAAGGAATGATAGAGAAGGGTGGAGATCAGGAGTCTGATGGGAAATCAGATCGTCGTGCCACCGTCGGTTGGGCCTCGCATCCGAGCGGGTTAGGGGGGGCTGGGACAAGGTGGTAGCGTACAACTGTAACGGAAATGTTTTAGAAAGATTTCACGCTAATAACTGTCATCACACTAACTGAGGTAAAAAGGAGCAGCATGAATCGTCGGAAGACCAAATCAGAGATATAATCCAGAACACCACGAAATAATGAATAGGTAGGAGTAAAATGTCGAAATAACATATGGATAGTTTCTATGTGAAAGATAAGATGAATGAGTAGGTTTTTACGTTTATTTGTGCACGGAAGGAAAGGCACAAACAATATTTTCCCATTGGGTAAGTAAACCTAACGTGCAATTGTATTGTAGTATAAATATGAACAGAGCTTGTAAATCATTTTCTGATACCAAGTTTATAAATATAGAATAAGTATAAATAAATTACTGTATAAATCTGGAGCAGCGGTCGATTTGTTTCCGCTGCCGTTCCTCGCAAGGTTACGAATGCCCAACCGTCTGTCTATGGATGGCAAGGTCAAACAATGCAAATTGGCTGGTAATTTCAACTGAAGTGTAGAGATCTGAATGTGAACGGTACTCGAGAGGGATTGTGCGAGTTGTGCCTACCACATTCTAGAGTCAACCAAAATACAAGTTAATAATCCTGAATCATAAATGAAACAAGTCCAAACAAACTAGAAACCTAATCGCCGCACGTTTCGAGCCTCCTCAGGGCAAGAGAGTTGTATTACAGATAACACTTCCAAACTAAATTGTAACTAGACGTCGTCGGTCAGAGCGGAACAATCATGTCTCTCAGAAGCCTCTTTAACTTGTTATAATTGAACATGTTCGACATCTGACCTACAAAATGCTTGGATCATCGAGTTGTTTCGACCTGAAATGTACCAGTTTCAGTGCACGATCTTAAAAACGGAAGCGAACTTATAAAAAATCTGACGTAGAGCTTTGCTTATAATGCTGTTTTCCCTTTTTAGCTTTGAATTTTCGGAATTCCTGCATTATTGGCGAAATATCAACCTTTTTGATGCCCTCTATCGAACAAAGCGTGAACAACAACACCTGAAGGATGCTAAATTCAGAGTGTGATTTGAATTTATTTTTCATCAGAAAAAAACACATTTACCTCTACGTATACTGTTTTTCTTTCCTTAGAGCTATGAAACTTCCAATACATGAACAATTAACAACGCCTTAGCATTTCAAAAATGGTGAAATTTTTTAATAATCTCATGTTTCTGATTTTAAAATATCTGCCTTTTATTTAATTACTCAGCAAAACCCTTTAAATGATGAACTGCACGCAATAAAGTCATAATAAAATAGGACAATCATCATTTGGTTGAAAAAAGCCACTGTGTAGAATAATAAATGAAGAACCTTGCATAAATATCAGGAGCAAGGTTACACACATCAATGTAATTACGTTCTAACCACAGACAACTACCGGCACTTACCATAGGAGATGCCCGTGAAAACTTCTCCTGCAGTTATGTCTGAACCAGAAAAATAGCGGGTAAGATTTTGGCTCCTTTCACCCACAGTTTATTTCTATCCTAAGGAAATTGTATCAGTGTCAAAGGTCTACAGTGGTTATTTAAAACTTTAAACACCTAAATCTTCCCTTTCCCCACCACCACCGCCATTACCTGCTCACTGGTCAGGCCAGGTGGCACCCACGAGTAGCCCTCCTGTAGACATCTCTCGCGGTTGGTGCGGCTGGAAAAGAAGGAACACTGTTAGGTAAGTATGTAGGGGAACCCTACAAGAGGGTCGAGAAGATTCGTGTAGGCGGAGAATGCATGGGAATGGCTGGTGCAATATTGGAGTGACAACATCCGCATGCATAACTGGGCGGTGTCCATGACACACTCCATGGACTACGATTATTGCAGATACAGATGGCCCCATCGCATGCCGTACTTGCCTTCTCCAGATCTATAGCTGTAGAGTGTGCTCGTCCCTGACGACACAGTATATAATATTAGATTAAAGAGTCCATCGCCACCAGAGCTCTGCCATGAGTCATGGTGGAAACAGTGTACACAGTCGGTGCTCGCCCCTGACGACACAGTATGTAATATTAGATTAAAGAGCCCATCGCTACCGGAGCTCTGACGTGAGTCATGGTGGAAACAGTGTACACAGTCGGGACCAATGATGATCCCGACTGTGTACACTGTGTACACTCCCAACCCGACTGTGTACACTCCCATCTTTGTTTTATTCGTCAGGTTCGAGGATTCCAGTGAAAGGGGCTGGTGCTTCGATTTGGGAATTAACACGATCTTCGGGATTTGTACGTGTATTTGGGTTCACGTGCCACAGCCCTGGCCAGCTGCTGCTGTGAGTAAATAATTGCCTCGTTGTTTAAATCCCACAAAATTTAACAAAACTCAGTGTGTGAAGCTGCTGTGAAGGTATGAAAATAACCGCTGAGTAGATAGTATAGGGCTGTATATGCCCTGGAGATTGGGGGGCTAAATATGTCCTGGAGATTGTGTGGCTGAAAACGCCCTGGAGATTGGGTGGCCGAATATGCCCCGAGATGGAGGGGGCTGAAACAGCCCTGGAGGCGTGTATGGGGGCCACAAGGTTCCCTGGTGATTGTTGGTTATCGGTAATGGTTAGTGATTGCTTGTAAATAGGTATTGTAAAGGGTATGTATAATTGCATGTATTTGAGTTTATTTAATTGGCATATCCGCATGAGAGGTTTGCCCGGTACATGTGAGGTTGGCTGTACTTGTATGATATAATTATCTTATAATAGGATACTTTTATTTCGTATTATTTAGAATCGCAGGCACCCCAGTTATTTCAAGGGATTGTATTGCTCGAACCTTATCGTATATAGTGTATTATTAAACAAAGAAGTTATATTGTATTAGGATTTCATTGCTCGATCGTTAACATCCCTAGGTTTGACAACATGTTCTTTATAAGTGAATGCAGTATTATGTAGGTTCTTTGTTGTTGTAGAGTAAAAGCTATATCATTTGCCATTGTATGTATGTAAATATATTATTATTTTCAACAGGACACATCGTTATTTATGATACAAATAGTAGGCGCCGGCATTATACGTTCACGTATTTTCAAACCGTATAACTATGGACAGTGGAACATGTTCAAGTATATTTTTATTTATTTAACACATGGTTGCATAGGAACATTTACATCAATCTATTTTCATGATATTAGGAGTGTTTGTAGAGGTATTCGTTCACGTATTTTCAATCCATATGACTGGGGACAATGAAACATGATCAAGTTTATTTATACTTGTTTACTTATGAACATTTACACATAAGGAACATTTACATATTAGAAACCTTTAGGAAATAAAACCTGAAAACATGGACGTACTTTCGTAATTCACGAGAGTGTGTACTCATATGGTATTATTTAGTGTCTCAGGCACCGTTGTTTTTCATACAGTAGCATCCGATTGGAAATGACACCACTGTGCTCGCTGGCGATTCACCTCTATCCGCCAATGTCATTCAGAGACCTTATCTTGATATGCACTCCACTCGTGACTCTGCCTAATAGCCAGATTGTATCTATACATGTCAGTTTACGTCACCTTTAATCACTGGCCGCGATGCTGGTAGGAATGTTGTTAAAACACAGTTGGACGTGCGGCAGGAGACCCCCTAGACAATAAGTTGGATACGTTTTGGAATTTTCGTCAGGTAAGATTGCTTTTACCTGTTATTTGAATTGTTTACATCATTTCCGTGGCATGATTACTATGTTTGAGTGTTTATATCATTATATATTTAGGTATGGTTTAATGATTCTATCTATTTTTTTCTGTACATATATGTTTGTATTCTTATCTAGTTGGGGTATAATTAACTCATTCGTTGGTTGGTTGGTGAGTTCTTAGCGGTTGGATGCTTGGTTAAAGCCTGTTGGTTGGATTTTTCGGGCAACGTTGTGTGTTTTCCATCTTTTTATTTCATATGTATATAATATCTATAGGAATAGTATGGTATAATAGTTTGGTAGTTGGCGGGTTGATGTATATATTTTTCTTAGGATGCAGTAGATTCGTTACGAGAATCCGTCTACCCCATATCGCATCATCCAGTTTTGAACCAGATATATCGATGTTACCATGTATCCGCATGTTCATAATTAATCGTTATCAAGCGTATGTAGACTGTTTGGGTAGTCTTATCTCAATTTTTTGTACGACGAGTATCGGTTGGATTCCCTATAGTGAGAGTAGCTGAACGATCTGGATTTATTCTAAGTTATTATATTGTGTTATGCACACTTAGTAATGATCGGTTATTTTATGCTTAATTTTGAATAGGTATCTTATACAGTTTTAGGATTTGTGGGATATTTTAAGTTTGCATCGTCCATGTAGCACATTATTTCAGGCATAATTGGTCGGTTATTACATCATTCTTCCTATTTTATTATAACTCGAGAGATTTAGTATGTTTTTTTCATTTTTGTATATTTTCTGTAGAGTTTTCATCCTCAATGCAATCTGTTGGTTATTTTGTACAATATCGGGATTTTAAGATATATTACGTTCGGATCTGCAATGAAGAACAGTATTTCAGGTCTAATTTACAAGTGTTTACAAGTGTAGGAAGACAACAACTGGCCTATTGGCCCAAACTAGGCTGCCTTTTGGTAGCAAGAGTGTTAGTTCTGGAGTAGAACGTCTAAGAGGCCTATTGGCCCAAACTAGGTTGCCTTATGGTGGCAAGAGAATTAGTTTTGAAGTAGAACGTCTAAGAGAGCTTCATGTGCCATTTCTAATTTATTTATAACAACAGGAAATGGAACGGTTTAGCTATTTATCGGCGATTTATGTAGAACTTATCGAGCCGCGACTTAAACGTTTCGATTGTATTGCTGTTTACAACCTCCGCTGGAAGTTTGTTCCATTCTTCGACAACTCTATACGTGAAGAAATTACGCGTGATGTCGAGTGAGAAACGTTTCCCAACGATTTTGTATCCATTGTTCCTAGTTACTCCGTTTGCATCTAGAGTGAAAAGGCTCGCTCGGTCGACGTTTTCCTTACCCTTCATAATCTTCCACACTTCTATCATGTCGC
>SDVV010035590.1:0-11040 GCA_016164225.1 Gammarus roeselii
GCATCTCGAGTATGCCGTTCAATTCTGGTCTCCATTCCTTAGAAAAGACGTTATTAAACTTGAGAAGGTTCAGCGTAGAGCTACCAAACTCATCCCCTCGCTGCGGAACAAATCGTACGAAGACAGGCTTCGTGAACTCAATCTTTACTCGCTAGAGAAACGTCGAGTCAGAGGCGACATGATAGAAGTGTGGAAGATTATGAAGGGTAAGGAAAACGTCGACCGAGCGAGCCTTTTCACTCTAGATACAAACGGAGTGACTAGGAACAATGGATACAAAATCGTTGGGAAACATTTCTCACTTGACATCACGCGCAATTTCTCCACGTATAGAGTTGTCGAAGAATGGAACAAACTTCCAGCGGAGGTTGTAAACAGCAATACAATCGAAACATTTAAGTCGCAGCTCGATAAGTACTACATAAATCGCCGATAAATAGCTAAGCCGTTCTATTTCCTGTTGTTATAATGAAATTAGAAATGACACATAAAGCTCTCTTAGACGTTCTACTTCAAAACTAATCCTCTTGCTACCAAAAGGCAACCTAGTTTGGGCCAATAGGCCTCTTAGACGTTCTACTCCAGAACTGTCACTCTTACTACCAAAAGGCAACCTAGTTTGGGCCAATAGGCCTGTTGCTGTCTTCCTTCACTTGTAAACTTGTAATACACTTCTACCCACCTCCCTCCAAGAGGGGCGCCGTCTGCTCGTGTGTCGTGCTGCAGTCTAGCCTTTACTTCTATTCATCTCCCTCCAAGAGGGTCATAGTCTGTTCGTGTGTCGTGCTGCAGTCCAGCCTACACTTCTACACACCTCCCTTCAAGAGAGGCGCAGTCTGCTCGTGTGTCGTTCTGCAGTCCAACCTACACTTCTACATACCTCCCTCAAAGAGCGGCGTAGTCTGCTCGTGTGTCGTGCTGCAGTCCAGCCTACATTTCTACCCACCTCCTCCAAGAGGGGCGCAGTCTGCTCGTGTGTCGTGCTGCAGTCCAGCCTACACTTCTACCCGCCTCCCTCAAAGAGGGGCGCAGTCTGCTCGTGTGTCGTGCTGCAGTCCAGCCTACACTTCTACTCTACTCCTTTCAAGAGGGACTCAACACATTTAAGAAAGTAACGCTGAAACAATCGTCTACTGACTGATTGGTCAGTAGACGATTCAATTTTTTCTCATTTGATCCACGGTTTAAAACATCGCTCATTTTTCATCAACCTTCGCACCGAGAATAACAATAAAGCGTTAATTGATCTGTGAAATAATGTACCACTTAATAAAAGCCACAGTCTTGTGTCGTGCAATACATTTGTTTACTTAGTGCATTGCATCATTTTGCTTGATTCAATGCCTAACTAGGTCACACAGGAAATAGTATGCTTCATGAATCATGCGACACATTCTATGTTATGAATGTTTCAAATGGATAACATAAGTTACAGCCTTTTGCTCAGTTTCTCAATGTACGAGAATGAGCCACCGGATCGGCGGTATGAGCTTTCAGGACTGATTGTGCTTCAAAAAGCCTTTGTTGCAAGGCACGGTACCGTGCACATCAACAGTTGGCCTATTGTACACGTTTATTACATTTGATGGGGTTTAGTTTTCATCAACCAAATGAGAGTATAATTTGAAATAGTGAAATGTTTTTCACCATAAGCCCTCATGGTCCACTCGCGTCGAAAGTTGCCGGTCATGCAAGGATTTATTCTCGTGTACGTGAAATTGTGCGTATTTATCAAGTCTCCAACTTTCAGAGGCGGATTAAACGAGCCTTTTCTTGATGCATGTGAACATGAGAGCCTCTCGTTGCTCACTGTCTCCAACATGAGGGTCTCTCGCTGCATACCGTCTCCAATATGAGGGCCTCTCGCTGCATACCGTCTCCAACATGAGGGCCTTTCGCTGCATACCGTCTCCAATATGAGGACCTCTCGCTGCATACGTCTCCAACATGAGGGCCTCTCTCTGCATACCGTCTCCAACATGAGGGCCTCTCGCTGCATGCCGTCTCCAGCATGAGGGCCTCTCACTGCATACTGTCTCTAACATGAGGGCCTCTCGCCGCATACTGTGTCCAAGATGTAGGACTCGCTGCATATTGTCTCCAACATGAGGGAGAGCCTGTCGCTGCTTACTGTCACCAATATGAGAGCCTCTCGATGCTTAATTTCTCCATCATGTGAGCCTCTTTCTGCTAATTGTCTCCATAGTCTCATCAACATGAGAGCCTGTCGATGCTTGATGTCTTCAACATGAGAGCGAGACTCGCTGCTTCCTCTCTCCAGCATGAGAGCCTCTTGCTGCATACTTTCTCCAGCATGAAAGCTCTCACTGCATACCGTCTCCAACATACGAGCCTTTCATGCATTCTGTCTCCAACATGAGCGAGAGCCTGTCGCTGCATACTGTCTCCAGCATGAGGGCCTCTTGCTGCATACCGTCTCCAACTTGAGAACCTCTCGCTGCTTACTGTCTCCGTCATGAGAGCCTCTTGCTGCTTACTCTCTCCAACATGAGAGCCTCTTGCTGCCTACTGTCTACAGCATGAGAGCCTCTCGCTGCATACCGTCTCCAACATGAGAGCCTCTCGCTGCATACCGTCTCCAGCATGAGAACCTCTCGCTGCATGCTGTCTCCAGCATGAGAGCCTCTCGCTACATGCTGTCTCCAGCATGAGAGCCTCTCGTTGCATGCTGTCTTCAACATGAGGGCCTCTCACTGCATGCTGTCTCCAACATGAGGGCCTCTCGCTGCATACCGTCTCCAGCATGAGAGCCTCGAGCTGCATGCTGTCTCCAACATGAAGGCCTCTCGCTTCATGCTGTCTCCAACATGAGGGCCTCCCGTTGCATGCTGTCTCCTACATGAGGCCATCTTGCTGCATGATGTCTCCAACATGAGGGCTTCTCGCTGCATACAGTCTCTAACATGAGGGTCTCTCTGTGCATACCGTCTCCAACATGAGAGCCTCTCGCTGCATACCGTCTCCAACATGAGAGCCTCCCGCTGCATACCGTCTCCAACATGAGGGCCTCTCGCTGCATACCGTCTCCAGCATGAGTGCCTATCGCTGCATATTGTCTCCAACATGAGAGCCTCTCGCTGCATACCGTCTCCAACATGAGTGCCTATCGCTGCATATTGTCTCCAACATGAGAGCCTCTCGCTGCATACCATCTCCAACATGAGAGCCTCTCGCTGCATAACATCTCCAACATGAGGGTCTCTCGGTGCATACCGTCTCCAACATGAGAGCCTTATGCTGCATACTGTCTCCAACATGAGGGCCTCTCGCTGCATACCGTCTCTAACATGAGGGTCTCTCAGTGCATACCGTCTCCAACATGAGGGTCTCTCGCTGCATATCGTCTCCAGCATGAGGGCCTCTCGCTGCATACCATCTCCAATATGAGGGCCTCTCACTGCATATTGTCTCCAACATAAGAGCCTCTCGCTGTACACCGTCTCCAACATGAGGGTCTCTCGCTGCATACCGTCTCCAACATGAGGGCCTCTTGCTGCATACCATCTCCAACATGAGGGCCTCTCGCTGCATACCGTCTCCAACATGAGGGACTCTCGGTGCATACTAGCTCCAGCATGAGGGCCTCTCACTACATACTGTCTCCAGCATGAGAGCCTCTCGCTGCATACTGTCTCCAACAGGAGAGCCTCTCGCTGCTTACCGTCTCCAACGTGAGGGCCTCTCGCCGCATACTGAGTCCAAGATGTAGGACTCGCTGCATATTGTTTTCAACATGAGGTAGAGCCTGTCGCTGCTTACTGTCACCAATATGAGAGCCTCTCGATGCTTACTCTCTCCGTCATGTGAGCCTCTTGCTGCTAATTGTCTCCATAGTGTCATCAACATGAGAGCCTGTCGATGCTTGATGTCTTCAACATGAGAGAAAGACTCTCACTGCATCCTCTCTCCAACGTGAGAGCCTCTTGCTGCATACTTTCTCTAGCATGAAAGCCTCTCACTGCATACCGTCTCCAACATGAGAGCCTTTCTTTGCATACTGTCTCCAACATGAGGGCCTCTCGCTGCATACCGTCTCTAACATGAGAACCTCTCGCTGCTTACTGTCTCCATCATGAGAGCCTCTTGCTGCTTACTGTCTCCATACTGTCGTCAACATAAGAGCCTTTCGCTGCTTGTTGTCTCCAGCATGAGAGAGAGCCGCTAGCTGCTTACTGTCTCCAACATGAGCATTTCTCGCTGCTTACCGTCTCCACACAACGCCGCGTACCGCAATAGAAAAAACAAATAGACGTTATCATGATACGTTTCGGGCATGTTTTTCTTAAGCCATTGAGCAACAAGACAATATTTTACGCTGCCAGACTTTGCATGCCGACCGGCCGTTGAAGGTGGCGCGAGGAGGGGTAGGGGTAGGGAGGGGGTTGTCTGTTGCTAGGCTGCGATCTGAGAAACAGGGGGCAGGAGCAGGGGGGAGGAAACAATACATAAAAAATCTTTTCCGACAGTGTGACCGTACTATTAATCTGACGGATGTTTTCTTCGAGTCTGGTCCGTCCTCTGTCTTCGGCAATGAGAATGCATGGCGAGAAATGCACAGTCTATGGCAACATGTTCACGTGCATCGTTGCCACAGAATTAGCGATGTTATCAATCTAGACTCATCATAGATTATAAAAGTAGAACGGAAAAAAGAATTGGAAGACAAATGCAAATGTTGGTGGAATAAAAAAAAAATTATTCAAGTGGCCTCCCAACAAAATCAAACACGATCCTTCGTTCGGCCGAGAAAAAATAAGGGACAGTTTCATCGAAATTTGTTCTTCGAGGAGCTGCTCTCATTTCACAAAATCTTGAATTCGGTTGAATATATTTAGCCAACGTTGACAGTGAATTAGGTTTTGCACGTATTTCATTGTTCTGAAATACACTCTTAATGGACAATTCCTAATCTTTTCCTTCCAGGTATGATTCTGCGCGCAGGGCCTGCGTCCGTACGGCTGGTCCAGGGGTGATCTACTGGACGAATCTGTTCTAACTCAGATATAGATGAGATTCTCCACCTAAGCCTTCATTGATAGTGGGCTGCAGCGGCCAGTATTATGAGGACCTTGACACCAGCAGCTTTTAGAGATACATTGCTTACAGCTCTTGAGTTTTTGAGCATGAGCATATGTACGCTGCCGATCGTGCTCATAAAATGATGAGCCAGAGTGTGTCTGCTTCTATCGCGCTGCGGGAGCGCCGAGTGCAGACAATCATACGACATTTTACACTGAAGGAAGGTGAGCCTTCTGTGAAGTGGATCATATATTTATACTATTTCATTGTACGGTGTCATCAGTCGAAAACAATAAGCATGAAGATGATTTAGTGATGGAAAAAAAAATTAGGAAAGTGTTATTTCATTTTGGGATTTTTTTTTCCTGTTTTAATGTGTTTTTTTAATTTGCACAGAACAGTGTTTGCAAGACCACAAAACACTAAACAAACGAATGATTACTAAATTTATGGTAACAAACTATTATTGCAGCAATATAGTCCTCCTTCTTATTCCTCCATCTTCATGCATAGATTCCTTCATAAATCAGATTGTGCTTCTGGTTACATTCCATGATATAAATTATAGCCATTCAAAGACCTTCGTACCACACAAATATTAGAAAAATTCACAAGGTCAAGCCTCACTAACTTAAAACAATCATTTAGTTCCACTTCAATAATCTTCCCACAATAGCTAATGCAGAGCTAATGGGTGAGTGGATAGCAAAATAAGCACATAGAAAATCAATCTGTACATTTGTATTATTAGCTATGAAACAAGTGTAATTATTATTATTGTTTATTTTGACCCCCAATTCCGGAAGTATGGACACAGACACATAAATGGCAGGTCCCAGCCTGCAGTCTCCCGGCAATGATTTAGTTTCAAACAACTCTAATGTATTCCAACATGAAGACACAGAATGTCTAGAGTAAACTGTAAACTACATATTCTGATGATGATATAACAATTAGACTTTATTACATTTAAAACACATTTGTACAAATAAAAAAAAAACTTCATATGACCGTGTTTTTTGAAGTGCGTTTTGGCCTGTACCATTAAGAAAACTGTCCAAACATATTATTTGTATTTTAGTTCCTCCTGCAAAATGATAAAGCAGCATCATCGGGAATGATAGCGTAGTATAATCAATAGCAGCACAGTATCATCGATAGCGGGGAATAATAGCGTAGTATCATAGTATCATCGAAAATCGGGAATGGCAACGAGGTATCATATATTGCGGGGAATGATAGCGAGGGATCATCGTATCATTGATAACAGGGAATGATAGCGTAGTATCATCGATAGCACTATATGATAGCGAGGTATCATCGTATCATCGATAGCGGTGAATAATAGCATTGCACCATCGGCAGCTGGGAATGATGAAGTAGTATAATCGATGACGGGGAATGATAACGTTATAATTTTAATTTAATTTATTTTAATTTAATTTGGATATTTTTTGCTTATATGGCGGGTTGCAACGTATCAGCCACCTGATGCTGTTTTTTACCCACGGCGTTTATGGGCTGGCCTTTTACCATTTAAGAGACCGGCCAGAATGTCTCACTCGGGGTCAGGTAGGCGCGAACCTACAACCTTCAGCTCCCAATGGACGTTAGTTGCGAGGAGAGCCCTTCACGCTACCCACTCGGCCACTGAGCTGGCAGGGATCAGAGCATGATAGCGGGGAATGATAACGTAGAATCATAGATTGCAGGGAATGATAGCTCATGATCTTTGATAGCGGGAAATGATATCGTCGTGTCGTCGAAAGAAGGGAATGATAGCTTAGTATCCTCAATAAGAGGGAATGATAGAGTAGTATCAGCCATAGCGGGGAATGATAGAATAGTATCATCGTATCTTTGATAGCGGGAAATGATAGCGAGATATCATTGTATCATCGCTAGCGAGGAATGATAGCGTAGTATCATCGCTAGCGAGGAAAGATAGCGCAGAATCGTCGTAGTATCATCGACAGCGTGGAATGATAGCGTAGTATCATCAAGAGCGTGGAATGATAGCGTAGAATCTTCGTAGTATCATCGACAGCGTGGAATGATAGCGTAGAATCATCGTAATATCATCGACAGCGTGGAATGATAGCGTAGTATCATCGTAGTATCATCGACAGAGTGGTATGATAGCGTAGAATCATCGTAGTATCATCGCGTGGAATGATAGCGTAGAATCATTGTAGTATCATCGACAGCTTGGAATGATAGCGTAGAATCATCGTAGTATCATCGACAGCGTGGAATGATAGCGTAGTATCATCGTAGTATCATCGACAGCGTGGAATGATAGCGTAGAATCATCGTAGTAACATCGACAGCGTGGAATGATAGCGTAGTATCATAGTAGTATCATCGACAGCGTGGAATGATAGCGTAGAATCATCGTAGTAACATCGACAGCGTGGAATGATTGCGTAGTATCATCGCAGTATCATCGACAGCGTGGAATGATAGCGTAGACTCATCGTAGTATCATCGACAGCGTGGAATGATTGCGTAGAATCATTGTAGTATCATCGACAGCGTGGAAAGATAGCGTAGAATCATTGTAGTATTATCGACAGCGTGGAATGATAGCGTAGAATCATCGTAGTATCATCGACAGCGTGGAATTATAGCGCAGTATCATCTTAGTAACATCAGAGAAATGCGCAAATTACGACGATTTATTTTTAGGAGGAATACTAGAGGCGCCTGTAAGTTAAAACAGGCCTGGTATTATTATTACTTTTCCTAACAAAGTTTCTTTATCCTGTTTCATCTTGGCCAGTGACCGTCGAGGATACGGTGTCATGGTACGTGGTAAAGTGGACATGGAAGATTTTGCATGCTGAGTTTGACAATGCCAGAGGGATAGTGTTGAAAACTGTATTACCATGGAAGGTCGTGAAAATCTGACCAGTAAAAATGAAAGAGTATGAAGTTCACGACATTTCTACTCGTGATGTCTTTTCATCTCGCAATTATCATTACATAGCATATTCGTGCCTTCATCTCGCAATTATCCATACTTGGCCTATTCGTGCCTTCATCTCGCAATTATCCTCACCTGGCCTATTCGTGCCTTCATCTCGCAATTATCCATACTTGGCCTATTCGTGCCTTCATCTCGCAATTATCCTCACCTGGCCTATTCGTGTCTTCATCTCGCAATTATCCATACTTGGCCTATTCGTGCCTTCATCTCGCAATTATCCTTCCTTGGCCTATTCGTGCCTTCATCTCGCAATTATCCTTCCTTGGCCTATTCGTGCCTTCATCTCGCAATTATCCTCACTTAGCCTATTCGTGCCTTCATCCGATGATATGGAGTGGGTTTTGTGAGGATCGGATAAAGCACAGTTGATATTGTCTTTGTTTGCGTTGATTATTTGGATTTCGTTGCGCTCATTTTGAGAAGAAAAAAAATCATAACCAAACCCTTCTTGATGAAACATACACAATTATCGTCGATTGTTTATTGTGGTGAGATTTCTTGTTTAAATTTTAATTCACGAAGTGTACGCGGATAATAACAGATTCCTCCATAACGAACATTTGAGCTTCTGTTCAGTCAGCAAGCAGCTGACTACAGCACATCTGAGCTTCCGTTCAGTCAGCAAGCAGCTGACTACAGCACATTTGAGCTTCCGTTCAGTCAGCAAGCAGCTGACTACAGCACATTTGAGCTTCCGTTCAGTCAGCAAGCAGCTGACTACAGCACATTTGAGCTTCCGTTCAGTCAGCAAGCAGCTGACTACAGCACATTTGAGCTTCCGTTCAGTCAGCAAGCAGCTGACTACAGCACATTTGAGCTTCCGTTCAGTCAGCAAGCAGCTGACTACAGCACATTTGAGCTTCCGTTCAGTCAGTACGCAGCTGACTACAGCATATTTGAGCTTCCGTTTAGTCAGCAAGCAGCTGACTACAGCTCCCTCTAAATTGCCCATCGATCAACTTCATCAGGATTGATCCCATATTCGAATGCAATTAGCATTCTTTAGTTTTCTACAACAATGATCATAATCATGGTTATCAAGTCTGCCATCCAATGACAGTCAGAGTGTAAGGTTGCCTGCTTCCTGCACCAGTCTGAAATCAATATCCCTCAGAGCTGCCTCCTAGTATGCTGGTCGCAGTCAGTTTATGCATAAATGCCTAGTCACACGAAACTCTCAGTAGAGGCTATTAAATCAAGCTTTATTGCTAATTTGGTGATCGTTAGGGACGCTCTGATCATCACGGGATCAAGGGATCACCTGAACCCTACTGAGACAACGGTGAACTAACGAGGGGAGACGAGGGGAGAACGGCTCAGGGCTGGGGGATGCGAGGAGTAGGGTTGAGGGCTGAGGGTGCGAGGGAGGAGGGTTCATGGCTTTGAGATTCGAGGAGAGGGGGGAAGGGGGGGTGAGGAGTAGAGTTTAACTTTTGTTTGGAAAAATACGAGATAGTAATAAAATGATTTTTTTCACTTTCATTGAAGTTCGTATCAAGCTATGTAGTACACGGCAGGCCCTCGTGCAAATAAAGCTATTCTCCGAGAATGTCTGGGTCAAATCCCTTCATGCATTTTTGTTAGAAGCATATCATTAACACATTAATGTTGAGCAAAAGGCTCATGACCTTGAGGCTTCAGACCAATCAAACTTCGTCTAGAAAGATTTTGATGGGCTCGGATCCCCTCGCTGACTGCCACCAAGTGTCGCCGCTACTACCAAGCAATAGAGACCCAACGGCCGGTGAGCAGAATTGTTAGACTGTGGCGGCTGCCCTGAAGCACTGTTTTCTAAGTCTAAAGTGACAGAGTAAAATACCAGACCAAGGAGAAACGCATGGGTGCTGGACCGTGAACGAGACAAGAGGAGTAAAGAAGCAGGAAGCGTTAAGATTGTTTGTGGCGTGGTAGTACTTGACACTTTGCAATCTTTAAAATTGATCTGACAGTCTCAATTAAAAAGCATGTTTGCAGAACTCTCAATCAGAGGAGGAATAGAACCTCAACGATGAGGCCCAGTCACCTGGCCCACTCTCGGTCGGAGGAGCTGCCACTAACCACTATCCAAAGTTCGAGGACTGCGCAAGGGGTTCTAAAATACAGCGGTGCTAATTCGCTGCCACGATTTGACAATATAGGATTAGAATAGTTTCCAAGGCCCTTTCGCGAACACTTGAATCAAACTGGAACTGTTTATTATCCCTGGTGGCTGTCGTAGCTACTTCAACGAGTATATAAGAGTCATAGCATCAGTCGTCCTACGAAGGAGGCATTTCCAAAGTCCATATATTTGCTATTAAGGTTCAAGGGACATTCGATGTACCTTTTCGTTTGCGAAGTTCTCATTTGTACGCGAATGGTCCTCGTTTGTGTCACTAAAGACATCGGATTGCACAGTGCACACCAGAGTGCCTTATCGTCCCGCTGCCCTGAGCCTCATGTTGCCCATCGCGAGGACACCCACTCGCATCATCCAAGCCCAAGAGCAGGGCAGGCCTGATGCAATTTACTCCAGTGCGCGGCATACCTTTCCACTTTACCTTGACTTTACTCCCGTGCGCGGCATAGCTATCCTCTTTACCTTGACTTTACTCCCGTGCGCGGCATAGCTACCCTCTTTACCTTGACTTTACTCCCGTGCGCGGCATAGCTACCCTCTTTACCTTGACTTTACTCCCGTGCGCGGCATAGCTACCCTCTTTACCTTGACTTTACTCCCGTGCGCGGCATAGCTACCCTCTTTACCTTGACTTTACTCCCGTGCGCGGCATAGCTACCCTCTTTACCTTGACTTTACTCCCGTGCGCGGCATAGCTACCCTCTTTACCTTGACTTTACTCCCGTGCGCGGCATAGCTACCCTCTTTACCTTGACTTTACTCCCGTGCGCGGCATAGCTACCCTCTTTACCTTGACTTTACTCCCGTGCGCGGCATAGCTACCCTCTTTACCTTGACTTTACTCCCGTGCGCGGCATAGCTACCCTCTTTACCTTGACTTTACTCCCGTGCG
>SDVV010035591.1:0-11040 GCA_016164225.1 Gammarus roeselii
TAGAGCATCGCCAGAGCAGTGTTAGTGAAGCATCAACTCGCGAACATTCACTCGTTCCCTCCTCACGAATAGAGCATCGCCAGAGCAGTGTTAGTGAATCATCAACTCGCGAACATTCACTCGTTCCCTCCTCACGAATAGAGCATCGCCAGAGCAGTGTTAGTGAAGCATCGACTCGAGAACATTCACTCGTTCCCTACTCACGAATAGAGCATCGCTGAAGCAGTGTTAGTGAAGCGTCGACTCTAGAGCATTCATTCGTTCCCTCCTCACGAATAGAGCATCGCCAGAGCAGTGTTAGTGAAGCATCGACTCGAGAGCATTCATTCGTTCCCTCCTCACGAATAGAGCATCGCCAGAGCAGTGTTAGTGAAGCATCAACTCGCGAACATTCACTCGTTCCCTCCTCACGAATAGAGCATCGCCAGAGCAGTGTTAGTGAATCATCAACTCGCGAACATTCACTCGTTCCCTCCTCACGAATAGAGCATCGCCAGAGCAGTGTTAGTGAAGCATCGACTCGAGAACATTCACTCGTTCCCTACTCACGAATAGAGCATCGCTGAAGCAGTGTTAGTGAAGCGTCGACTCTAGAGCATTCATTCGTTCCCTCCTCACGAATAGAGCATCGCCAGAGCAGTGTTAGTGAAGCATCGACTCGAGAGCATTCATTCGTTCCCTCCTCACGAATAGAGCATCGCCAGAGCAGTGTTAGTGAAGCATCGACTCTAGAGCATTCATTCGTTCCCTCCTCACGAATAGAGCATCGGTGGAACAGTGTTAGTGAAGCATCGACACGAGAGCATTCATTCTCTGGCCAACTAGACTTTCTGCCTTGCTTAACACTCAGAGTATCGTCCCCTTCAATGTTGTTGGGAACCATACGGCGCCGAGAGGCTTAAGAAGCACTCAACAACGAACAAATTATTATTTGATGTTTTAATTACTTTTTAATGTGTAGCAATTGAGAAACATGCTGTATAATTTCCAGAAGTTCTCCCTTACCGTGAAACTGCCATTGTTTTGTGTGATGGATTCATAATCAGCCAGAAGCATCAACTTTATAATCCTTGGAGCGAGGTCAATCGATTAGTTAGAGATGAAATACAATTTACTCAGAGCCTCGATTTGAAATTAAATTTTTATACACAGTCCAACAATTTCTAGGGCAAACTCAATAGTTTATTTACGATTCCATGACGATATTGTCATTGGAACCGCCCAATTATTCCTGATCGTAAAAAAATCTATTTCGGGGGTTCATGTGGTTGGTCGCTCACAATGTTGAAAAAGAGTACATGGAAAGCTATCAAGTAGACAGTTCATTTTTTTCTGAGTATTTATTCGTGTAAGTGCGCAGCTAACTACTTTGATTCGTTTTTCAGATATTTTTTATGTAAATATATTTGTGTAAAGTACGTGAATGAATACAAATAAGTGGCATTTATATATTATATTCATAACGTTTTGTGTGTTGTGCGTGTTTATTGTGAAGTGGTGAATTTTATTGTTTCGGACGTACCAGGCGTTATGCAAGTCTAGTTGATTCGTATATAAGCTGAACTTTGCATCAAAGTTCATTGAAATTGTTTCACAGAAATAAGCTCATAAAGGAAGATGACGAGGGTTTCTCCAAGTATTGCCGAGAGGTGTCGAATATTCTCTAATGTCTCTCAAGATGACAATGATAGCAACTTCAGACGTTTATTTTGCCAGGATGGTACGACACAAACATCATCTGGAATCCCCGTTCCGGTGTCAATGCTCAGAAAAGACTCCCCTCATAATCTGGGTGGTCAGTACGAAGAAACAGCGGAGTCATCCATAAAATTATCCAGAGAAAACGAATTCCAGCGCATTCAGAGAAAACTACGCGCTCGATGGGAGACTCCAACGAACAGCTTCCGAGCAGTGAACGTCGCTCCGCACGACGACCCAAACCAGTTCCGACACACTACGGCTGGATGTTTTGAAGTTTACAACAGCACCAACAGCAGCAGCGACGCCAAACAAAGCTTGGAGACAGCGACAATGAATTTCAGTGCTGAAGACATCACGACCACAGCTGACGAAACGGACGAATCAAAGGTGAGCAGGAAGTCAAATTTTTCTCGCGCACGCACGATCATGTCTGCCTAACTGCCTCGGTTAAAGAGATGACTTACTCCGACTGTTTTACCCTTCAAGATATAACAATGGAGGCTAAAGGACCTCTGCTTGGCAAAACACTCCTCGGCGGAAATTTGTTTTGTCGCATTTTCTATGTTCTATCTCATAAATTGCAGCTTCCACTAAGGAAGTTTACAAAAAATGTTTTTGCGTCATTTCGTGAGAGCTGTTCTGTATTTGAAGCAAATGTATAACTGGCTTTACATGCTAATATGTTTTTACTATGTTTGCGTATTACTAGTGTTTTGATGGTATGTACCATTCTAGGGAACAGGAATATGAAATGTTTTTTATTGCATTTTGAAAAATGTATAATCACCAGCTGCCCACCCAAATCGAAATATGGATATAGGGATTTAAAATTTATTTAGGTATAAAGACATGTTGACAAAAAAACAGAACTATCAGAATACACAAATGTTATGTACCAAGTCTTCGTCAGCGTGATCTGTTCTGAAGACAACTGGGGAATGTTCAAACTCCTGTTCTTTTGTGTTCATTATTAAATCATTTTTTTCCATCGTCTGGCACTAGGTTTTCAATTAATTTTATATTACACATAAAACTTAATTATCATGTTCACTATTTGGATAAACGTAAACGCAAGTTCAACTGAATTCGTCGCAGCTCATCGCTAGTGGTTCTTATTTTGTACAACAAATTATAAATCACAATATTATAATCAATGATCAACAAATAACTACTTTTTTGAGGTAAGAATCAGGACTGCCTGGCGTTGGGAAATCAATAATCAATAAGGTTGTCATAGCATTGTTCAGGTCAGATGGCTCCATTATCAGTCAGGAACGCAATCGTGTAATCCTTAGAGCGTGTTCAATTGGATAGTCCTATCATCATGACCTTCTGTAACTTATCTAGCAATGCGCTCGCTCTGTCGTCAATGTTAGGACGTTGGTGAGTAATGTGTACACATTAAGAGGAAGATATTATGTGTCCGTTGGGAATAAAATTGTTATCTCTAATGTGCTTCCTGATTAGGCTCGTCTGCCTTAGCTACCTGTCGGATTGCTCATATATCTATTATATTATTATATTAGGTTGGGTATCAAATGTACTTCAATGCCTTTGATGGTTTTCAAAACAGTGTTATTATTATTGTTAGTATTATTATTATTATCATTATTATTATCGGAAATCGAATTTGTTCCCGTACCGATTACTAACTGGTCACACACTACTTTCTGTCGAAATCTTTGGAATCCTCCAAGCACTGATCATTTTCTCCTCACACGAGGACGTTCGTGTACGTCCTGTGCTAAACAGCTACTGAGAACCCCTTAGATATCACAGGCTGGTCCCTAGTTTGTGATGGACCTTGAACCACACGTTTGCTTGCATTGTTTGTGATACTTTAAATTCAACGTAATTTGAATTCGGTAAAGCTGGTCAAGAGGTCTTCAAAAGCGAGCTCCCAGGCCCCTGGCACGAACCAGGGGCCGATGGGGAGTAGAAAGAAACTCCATTTAGGAGGGACCAGCATCCCCTCCAGAGCAATTACAAGCAAGATTCCAACGGCCAAGAACGTCAACCTCCCAAAGATTACTAGCGACACCTCAGCCGAAGATGACCGGAGTGACAACCGCATCGACGAGTTAACCAGAAACGTCCTGGAAATCAGGAATCTACTAAGCCAAGCGGCCGGCTTCTCTGAGAAGGAAGCTGAAGTTTTCGCCACAGAACCTAGCACAATCGACGACCGTCTAACGTGGCTCGAGGGCCATGTCAAGGCCATTTATCTCCATATCCACGAACTAGTAAATAACCAACAAACTAAAAAACTCGAAACTTACGCAGGAACCTCTATCTCAACGTCCGACGATAAATTCGACTACTCTCCACCCCACAAAAGCCCATACCAAGCTCCGAGGGCTGCAAGGAGGAAGCAATATACGCCATTCAATGAACACAACTTGTTCAACAAAAATCATACCTTTCCCGAATACCTGAAGATCACGTTCGATGTCAATGACAGACCGGATATTTGTCCATACACTCTGCGAAAAGAGCTGGGCTCTTTCACTGACCGCCCAGTCCTGAGCATCGCCAACAACGGCGACGAAGGCTGTGCCATCAGAGTAGACACAACTTCTAAGTGACACAATTATCTTCAAAACTAGACTCTGAAAAAGCCATGCAAAATAGTGCCACACCCGACTTTCTCTACAAGTTCAGGTTGGATACGTTGTAGATCGAGGAGTACATCACTGACTCGTATTGACTTGTTCAATACGAAGACTGCATTATCGAAGCAAAAATCACTCTAAAGATCACACCAATCAGAGAGACCACCACAGACTTAATACTAAAGTTCAACTGCCCTACTCCACCAATATATCTAGTCATTCCCTTCTGCGACACCAAAACCAAGGTTACGCCATCTTAGAGACGTCCGATGCGATGTTATAAATGCCAGAGATACGGACACACGAGAGAAAACTGTAATAGTAAGCAAAGATGCTCATACTGCTCCCAAGACGACCATGACAAACGGGAAGAATCCCAGTCGTTCTGATCAGAAGAACCGCACTGTTTTTACTGCGAAATAAACGGACTCCTCACCAGACATAGAGATTGCTCAGAGGAGGAGACGGAGAGAGCGATCCTCCAATACCAGATAGATCACGGGGTCGGGCGACGAGAGGCTGTAGTCTCGATGCGCTTTTCCCAGAATGACCTTCCTACCTAGGAGAAAAGACCGACACCATTCCCCACCCACTTCCTCATAACGTTCAACGAAAATGATGCAAGCGAAATTGTCTTTTTAACTAATCCATTTATAATGATGAAGTCACTCACCAAACAACTTGGAGGAAAAAAAAAGAAATTCAACGACAGGGAAAGAAATATCTGGCCTACGTCGTAGAACGTGAACAAAGTAACGCTATACAAAAGATCACCCACATAAACAAACTCAAAGTTGCAGTTGAAATACATCCGTCCTTCAACGATACCAAACGAATTATATACACCTCCCGTTACACGCCTACAACCGACCTCAGTGCTTTCGGTGAAGGCTTGGCTGAGGGTTATGGAGTTACCGAAGTCCGTCAAACAACGTGGATAAAATCCCTTAACGCAAGTTCTACCGCATACCAAATTACCTTCCCGGGACACGACGCACTGGAATTCATAGTAATCCCGGGTGAACAAGGAAGAATCAAAACCTACTTAGTAGCAACATGGCCCCTAATGTGCAAGAAATGCATTGAAAAGGACACCCCAACGTTGCAAGAAGTGCGCTGGCAAGCACGACAGAAAAACTAAATGCTACCACTGCTCATGCTATCATGAGGCAGGCGACTGCCAGGTATACATGGACCAAAAAGGAATAACAAAGACACAAAACGAACGCAGAGTTACACGAAAACAAGCCATCCAAATCTGGGAATACGATAACCCAAATTGCCTTAATTATGCCAAAACAGTCAAATCGTCAATTCAACCAAACTCCCCCGACGATATCCACACATCGTCAGGACAACATCGTAACAAGACTCCAGCACTCCTACTCGGCTGCAGTGCTCCCTCACTCAGCCCAGCGACCGCCCCTGCACTAAAGATGCACAATACTATAAATAATTCCTGCGGTGCCCAGGATAACGCCGAGATGGATACATTCCCCGCAGTTGACCACACAGCAAGGCTCACTACTATAAAAACGAAAATACAAAGAGACGAAGAAGCCTCCGATGCCCAGGTGCCACTGAGCAAAACGATCAATAGCAACCAGCAAATAACGGCTCACCAGGACAAGAATCTATGACTACCTTTAACTGTCTCAAACGCGGCTCCATTCGCGGAAAACCACTGCGAGAGACACGACCCCCCCCCCTCCATTAACAAACCCGACTCACGAACACGCCACCAGCGAGAACGATCACAACCTCGACGGCGGCGTTTACAAAAACTATCTCGACATATTCATTTGGGGTGGATGGATGATTATTAATTTTATAGATCATTACCACTTTATTTTAGTATTTTAGCATTTCTCATTTCGTGAGCTCCATTATTTACCTGTGCCCTTTATTCATGTTGATCTATTTTGTATTAGTTATATAATTATGTCGTGCTTGACGCCCGCAGGGACCCTAAGGGTGGCGAGCGATGACTTCGCGTTGGGGCTTCGTTGAAGCGCCAAAGCAGCTACTGCTCCTACTACATTAAACCTACTCGGAATATACGCTAAACCTACTCGGTATCTACGTCACACCTACTTGGTGTCTACGTTAAGCCTACTCAGTATCTACGTTAAACCTACTCATTATCTACGGTAAACCTACTCTGTATCTACTGTAAACCTACTCGGTATCTACGTTAAACCTCCTCGGTATTTACGTTAAACCTACTCGGTATCTACGTTAAACCTACTCGGTATCTACGTTAAACCTACTCTGTGTCTACGTTAAACCTACTCGGTATCTACGTTAAACCTAATCGGTATCTACGTTAAACCTAATCGTTATCTACGTTAAACCTATTCGGTATCTACGTTAAACCTACTCGTTATCTACGTAAAAACCTACTCGGTATCTACGTTAAACCAATCGTGCATCTACGTTAAATCTATTTGGTATCTATGTTACACCTACTCGTTATCTACGTTAATCCAACTCGGAACCTACGTTAAACCCTGCTCGGTATCTGCGTTAAACCTAATCTGTATCTACGTTAAACGTACTCTGTATCTATGTTAAACCTACTCGGTATCTACGTTAAACCTACTCTGTATCTACGTTATACCTACTCTGTATCTACGTTATACCTACTCGGAACCTACGTTAAACCTACTCGGAATCTGCGTTAAACCTACTCTGTATCTACGTTAAACGTTCTCGGTATCTGCGTTGAACCTACTCTGTATCTACGTTAAACGTACTCTGTATCTATGTTAAACCTACTCGGTATCTACGTTAAACCTACTCTGTATCTACGTTATACCTACTCTGTATCTACGTTATACCTACTCGGAACCTACGTTAAACCTACTCGGAATCTGCGTTAAACCTACTCTGTATCTACGTTAAACGTTCTCGGTATCTGCGTTGAACCTACTCTGTATCTACGTTAAACGTACTCTGTATCTATGTTAAACCTACTCGGTATCTACGTTAAACCTACTCTGTATCTACGTTATACCTACTCTGTATCTACGTTATATCTACTCGGAACCTACGTTAAACCTACTCGGAATCTGCGCTGCACCTACTTTGCCACTCTTCAATCCCCCTACGTCTGCATTAACTTCGCGTTGGAACTCCGGTGGAAAACGAAAGCAACTAATACTCGAAAAACTCATGCGCGAGACCCTTGAACAACCGGTCATCTCACCTGGCCCAAATAGCTCACAGTCTACACAACCCCCCACGCAGACCAAAAAGGCTACCACAAAAAAGAGCGCACTCGCTCACGAAGCCAACACAAAAAGCACAAAACCTCGTCCTCTCACAAAAGCACTCGCAGCCGCGACCGCAGCAATCACAACAGACCGCCGTCTACCGAAGGCGGACACTCCCGTGAACACTCCCGACCCGAAACCCCTGGGCAAACTCAAAAACGCGAACAACACGAAAGCTCCAGCAAATCACGTGACTACTCTAGATCATCATGGTCTGAGTGTGAACAACCTCCAAAATGAACACCAAAATACTCCAGTGAAACTCAAAGGGACTCGGAAACAAGAAAGACGAATACTATTCATAATCGCCACCCATAAACCTTTGGTGATAGGCCTCCAAGAGACCAAAATCCTAGAGACCGGCACCTTCAGAATCCCCCATTATATCATACATCGCCGCGAAGGCCACACCAACGTGACTGCTCACGGCGGAGTGGCACTTATGATCCACCAAAGCGTACCTCACCACCCCTTCCCCTGAGGACAGAACTCCAAGCTATCGCTATAAAGGTATGCGTCTCATGGCCAATAACAGTGGCATCCATCTACTTTTCACGAAGCCATGACCTCTCCGAAGCACTAATGACTGAATTGCTAAACCAACTGCCCTCGCCAATACTCCTCCTTGGAGACTTCATTAGACGAGCTTTTGTCTGAGGGGAACACGTGGTTTCCATATCCTTCGACGTTAAAAAACATATGACACTATTTGGAAATACGGAATCATGAAGGATCTCCACCGCAAAAGCCTGAGAGGACACCTACCACGTTTATTCATAAATTTCTGCAAAACCGTACCTTCAGAGTCAAAGTCGGCGACATCCTGTCACTATCGTATCCTCGAGAAATGGGAGTCCCCCTGGGAAGCATCCTCAGCGTCACTTTTTTTATCCTAAAATAGACCAGCTAGTCGACATGGAAGACAACTAACGAGATTTGAATCATCTCTGTTCCTGAACTCGCTGTCCTCCCTGCGTAATAATTGTGAACTTTAACTTACATTCGAGCACGAAGCGGTGCAAAATCGACGGATCTTCGTGCCCTGCGGGGGAGTCCTCAGTGACTTCACGTTGGGGCTCGGGTGGAAAACAGAAGAAACAACTACTACTACTACTTTTATAATCTTGGTACATTTCTTCTCTTGCAGACTGACTCTCGGTCCCCGTCTCCCCAGCGGCGGAGGGCCTCCGTGCGGCAGAGCCCCGGTGCTCGCTCCCTCCCCGCCTGCTCAATGCCTGCCTGCTCGCTCCCCTCCTGCTCACTGGCTGCCTGCTCGTTGCCCTCGTGCTCGCTGCCGTCCTGCTCGATGGCCGGTATTAGGCAGCCACTCGAGCAGCCTCAGGAACAGCCTCCTGCATGGACGGCGGTGGTGCACCAACCCACGCAGGTACCTCACGGTTACACTTACTCCAAGCCCTAGCGTATAGTATTGCACCCCTGCACGGGCGATTGAACATATCTTTTTCCTGCTAATCTGATCATGACTACACAGTAGTTGAGTGTTTACAATTAAAATAACAAAAAAAATAGTGCTTATAGTTCACGGTCACTATTTAAAAAAATGATTGAAGTCTTAGGAACTGCATGATTTTCATATCAGTTACGTTTGTTTTTAAGAACTGTCAATCCTAAGGAGAAAGCGTTTAAAAAGCGACCGCACACACCATTTTGATTGGACGTTGATTGCCAAGTCGCAAACAAATGATTGTGTTATGAACATTAAATCCGATAACCTTCAATTGACAAGTGTTCAAGTCACGAACATCATGCAAATGATCAGAACATTTCAGTTGGAGTTGTTCCCTGGAGAATTGACTATTTTTTTAATTGTGTAATTTACTTTTATAAAAGAAATGAAAAACCTTATTCAAAAATTACGAAATCATCCCTTCGTCAGGTGCTGTACGCTCCCGACTACCGCAACTCCTGCCCTTCCATTATCGAGTCCCATAGCCCAGACAAGAAGCCGCTCCGCTTCATCACCTCCGACAAGCACCCTCTGGACCTCACGAGTGAGACGGAGACCTCGGACACCAACACCGGCTCCTACGACTACAGACTTTTCAACAAGTCGACGCCTTTTATTAGGCCGGTTCACAGAGACTCTCAGTACAGTAACGATTCTGGAAACGAGTGTGGTACCGCCTTCAGCCCTTATCAGAGCGTCAAGAAGAAGAGCCTGTATGAATTCAGCGACACCGCGCAGTCTGAGGATGACCAGATCCCGACTTACAGGGAGGAACTCGGAGGGGAGAATTGCAACGGGTGGAGGTGCAACCTGAGCGGGTGCATCTCAAACAACCCTTCGTCTCACAGCATCGCCACCTTCGAGTCCAGTAAATCGAACAGTAACATTTGCACGGACCGCCCCACGAGCACCACCACCGTCATCCAGAGGAGCTACACCACAGCAAACACCCCTACAAATGTAGACACCACGCCCACTCCCACGCCCTATCATATCAACTCGTCTTCCGAGGACTACAATCAGCTGAACAACGTGTCCTCCGACAAGGACAGCATCAATGAGGAGACACAGCAGCACTGTCTTGGTGACAAGGCGGAGAGCGTGGACGAAGAGCCCAATACCGGCAACCCAGGACCAAGGCTCTCCTGGTCACCGAAGCCGTCGAAGAAACGCATCGGGCGAGGACGGAGCATGAGGAGAGAGGATAAGTGCCCTCAGCATCCGGCCGATGATAAGGTGAGTTGTTCTCAGCATCCGGCCGATGATAAGTTGAGTTGTTATCAGTACTCGACCGATGATAAGTTCAGTTGTTCTCAGCACCCGACCGATGATAAGTTGAGTTGTTTCCAGCATCCGTCTGATGATAAGGTGAGTTGTTCTCAGCATCCGGCCGATGATAAGGTGAGTTGTTCTCAGTACTCGACCGATGATAAGTTCAGTTGTTCTCAGCACCCGACCGATGATAAGTTGAGTTGTTTCCAGCATAAGTTGAGTTGTTGTCAACACCAGGCCGATGATAAGTTCAGTTGTTCTCAGTACTCGACCGATGCAAGGGGTGGCAAGTTTACTCAGCACCTGGTCGATGATGAGGTGGACAAGACTAACGACTAACTTTAATTAGCTCAAGACTGATAATAAGATGTGGAGATGGTAGGCTTATATTCTTTCAATTGACCAATGAATGACAAGGTGCTGACCGCCACGACGTGTGTTCTCATCACATCAAATTGCAAGGTGAGTGTTCGTCGAGTAACTGAACAAGGCCTGTACCAATTTATCGTACATTAAATATCAGAGTTGTCCCTGGTCTAGCGTGCCTAGAACCGCAGAGAACAAGAAGGATCGAGCGCAGAGAAGTACCGACAAGTACTGCAGAGAACAGGAACGATCGAGCGCAGAGAAGTACCGACAAGTACTGCAGAGAACAGGAACGATCGAGCGCAGAGAAGTACCGACAAGTACTGCAGAGAACAAGAAGGATCGA
>SDVV010035592.1:0-11040 GCA_016164225.1 Gammarus roeselii
TCAGACACAGTATTAACATTGCTTCAGATAATTCGTTCATTTCAGACACAGTATTAACATTGCTTCAGATAATTCGTTCATTTCAGACACAGTATTAACATTGCTTCAGATAATTCGTTCATTTCAGACACAGTATTAACATTGCTTCAGATAATTCGTTCATTTCAGACACAGTATTAACATTGCTTCAGATAATTCGTTCATTTCAGACACAGTATTAACATTGCTTCAGATAATTCGTTCATTTCAGACACAGTATTAACATTGCTTCAGATAATTCGTTCATTTCAGACACAGTATTAACATTGCTTCAGATAATTCGTTCATTTCAGACACAGTATTAACATTGCTTCAGATAATTCGTTCATTTCAGACACAGTGCTAACAATGTTCAAAAGGAAATTATCTTCAAATTCCAGCTACGAAAATATAAAAATACTTGCATAGGTATACTTAGTGTGGTTAGTCTCCATTAGCCAATTTACATGGAAGGAGAACATTTTCTCTCGACACCACCGAACATTCTCTCAGATACCCACAGTGGTTTGCTAGCCCAAGTCATCCCTCAAAATGACAAATGTAAGTTGGGTTCCGTTCCATCTGTTTCATGAATGACTGATGTGGCCTGAGCCTCCTGTCGGAATATCTGAATGACCATTCCTGAAGGATCATTTATCGATGAGCTGGAGGTCACTACCGTGCCGAAGCAACATGATGTCAGAGACGGCAACAGACAAGAGCCGGCCGCTCTATGAGACCCGCCCTTCCAATTGTAAGCCATCCAACGACCACTCGTCGCAATGAGTAGGGAGACAGTTATCGCTTCTTTCTCTTGGCTGAACAGACACAGATTATGAGATGTGTCTTTTTCATACGCAATAGGAATGTGTTTTGTTGAACGTGTTTTCTCTTGCAACTATTATTGTACTATTGAGTGCCTCAATGAAGATAATAATAACAATTATTATTATGATATCATGCACTACGATTACCTTCCCAAAGACAAGGTTTTTTAATAATTATAAATAATGATCATTAGAATTTCTTTAAGCGATGTTCACCGAAATAAATCTGTAAACACTGTTCACAATAAAGTCGAAACATCCTGTAAGCAAACAATACAAATAATTCCTTCCTGGAGGCAGTATGCAACAGTATGGGATACAAACTATCTCCACTTAAAGAAAGATGGGACAGAATACGGCATGTGCAGGCAGATCCAGATATTAATAGGAAAAATATTTGACTACATTCGGGTGGCTGTTAGGTTGAGATGCGACCCCGAGGATGTTCACTGATAGGTGGTTCTATACTAAACCTCTCCAACATTTTTTTTTGCATACACACTCATGAGGGAAAGGGACATAAAATATATTTTAAGCACGATTGTCTCAAACTTAATCTGTAAATTGTTGTCGTGTATTTCAATCTTGACCTGTCTCCACGTGTGCATTATTATTATTTTTTTTACGATATTTTTTTATGTAGTGGCTGGAATGTTTTTCTATTGAACTCATTTTCTGATGTAACCAATATTGTACCATCGAGTGTCTCAATACAGATGGTCATCATTATCATTATTATTATTATTGTTATAGATCAATCATGATCGGATAATATTCGTGTCGGCACAAGACAACGCGGTTATAAACATATATTTGTTATGAATAATTAATTACACTCAAAACTGTAGTTAATTCAATGCAAAGTCAGACATTATCCAAACTACGCAGCAAAATCAATATCATACTAAGATGGGCCAATCGTTCGAACTCTTCAATATCTCTGTTTTCGATTCAAACTCAACCAAGCGACTTCTATTCCACTGTTCTTAACATAAAATGATTTGCAACCCTGCTTGGGTGACACCGTAAATAGCTACCATTTATGACGTTGAACTGACCGTTCAATTATTTGTGCCTGGAAAGACCTGCGGTTTAATGATTGCGTTATCATTGCCTTAGAGACGTTCACACGAGCATGCTGATGATATCAAAACAAAGGCAACAAACAGGGTTGCCAATGTGTGAGAGTTAAGTTGTCACGCTAGCAGTGTTGGCAATGTGTGAGAGTTAAGTTGTCACGCTAGCAGTGTTGGCAATGTGTGAGAGTTAAGTTGTCACGCTAGCAGTGTTGCCAATGTGTGAGAGTTAAGTTGTCACGCTAGCAGTGTTGGCAATGTGTGAGAGTTAAGTTGTCACGCTAGCAGTGTTGGCAATGTGTGAGAGTTAAGTTGTCACGCTAGCAGTGTTGGCAATGTGTGAGAGTTAAGTTGTCACGCTCGCATCAAGAGTTGAGTTGTCACCGCATTGCACCAACGATTCGAATTAACCAATGAATTAAAAAATAGCATATTTTAAAGTTCACATTAGGAAGTTGTCCCCACTCCAATCGGATGTCGCGGAGCTGGTCTGCATATATTTTTATTCGTATATGCATGTATTTCCAAACAATTTTTTTTCTTCTAAGTCGGATAGTAGCATGGTTCGTTCATAACATGTAGGGGGCGGACGCCTTTTCTCCTAATGAACTGTATTTGTTTATTGTTTTACTGGATTATAGGTCAACTATAAAATCGAAATTATTACGTTTTCAATCTCAGAAGCTCATCTCAAAACGTTGTTTTATTTCTATATCCGTTAATATACCTCACAAATCGCCCACATTAATATGATCCACGTTGGACAAGAGTCAGCACTCGACTGAGGTGGACTCACAAAGCACACGCTTGTGATTCCACCGTCGTGTGTCTACCAGCATGAGAATTGAAGTTGAAACCTCTCCCAAAGCACCAACCACCCTCGATCGACATAATGACTATTACCAAATAAAGTAAAATGAAATATTCATCATACTATTAGTGAAATGAGTGAACATCTCCAGTTGTGAGCATCGGCCCGGCTCCCCGCCTTATGTTGTGTTGTTCATGCTTACGTACTCTGCCCTTCATCTCCCCTCGACCATATTCCAGCCCACGTTCAACTCAGCTTTATTTTCGGCTCTGTTTCTTTTGGTGATTCTTCTCTTCTACACCAAAATTTTTACCACCAAGATGGAAGAAGAATTTTCCGAGTTCCGCGACGTCGATCAATCTAAACTCTCCCATGAATCACGATCACTTGCTGAAATCATAATCGCAGAGGTAAATCATGCAGTCCAACGCATCGAGGACATTGTTGCCACGCAGAGTAAAGAGATCACTGCACTCACTGCTACGGTTACAGACTACAGGCAAGGGTGGCGACCAAGGACAATAGGTTGAGGAAATTACGTGATCGCCTCTATATTAATCGAGGATCAGGTTGACTCGTAATTTCTGGTATGGTACACGAGGTTTCCGAGGGCAAGAACTGCTCGGGAATTGTTAGGCAGCTTATACGTAATGAGCTTAGAATTCAAATGAGTCCTGATGACATCACTTCTGCTCATCGTATTGGAAGGAAGCCCATCACTCGGGCTCTCGACAAAAGGAGCATCATCATTAATCTGCGCAGGAGAGACTTGAAGAATGATATCCTATCAGCAAGAAAAGAGTTTTAACCACTTTTCTACGTCAATGAAAGTTTGACCCCCACCCGCTCGAGAGTGTTGTTTGTGATGCGAAAGGCAAGAGGAAACCACTCGGATAAGTTCAGGATCCCTCGGTCCTACGATGGCAACGTGAACACCTACGTGCCAATGTCAGGAGAGCCTCGACATGGACAGCAGACCAAGTTCCGACGTGTGGTTGTCAACGGCCGGCGTGTTGACCAGCACATCGGCTGTACATCCGATAAATACGTGAATGACTGACATACACATGCACAGTAACCTCTGTATCCTTAATCTCTCATTTTTATCTTCTTTTTCGTAATGTGGAATGACCTCAACTGATTCATCTTGTTACCTTTCCCACCATATCAAAAAAAAATTAGATTCGATCATATTCAATTACTCATTTTTTTCTCCTGTTTAAAACTGCTGAAAGACGCTAACTAATTTATTCCCTTGTTCTTCCTGCAAAATAAAAATTACTTGTTACCCATTATCAGCAGTAACTCAATTCTATACAAACTAACTATAAAGCAAAACTGCCGTTCATTACCTCGTGCATTTTTTATAAATAAATTTTCCTTAGCTAACTGTCATTGATATGCTAAGTCATATGTAGCTGCCAGATTTTGTACCTGTTTATTCACATGGTGTAGAGTAGCCTCACTTAAGTTCAACAGCTCCGTGTATCTTTTTAATTTTATAAAGAAGATTCTGAGTTAATTTTCTTGTAACATTTTACTCTTCCCAGGTTAGATACTTGCTGTTTCAATAAGCCTGAACAATAATTTGTTAGGCTTTATCGACCCTGATACCAATCATCTAAATGTTCTCTACACTGATTCAAATACTGAAAGGAAAGATGAATATTAAAATGAAGTTACTTTTTACAGATTAGACTGCAATACTAAAAATACCAGGAAGAACTATTCTTTGTTACACCAGAACATCAGATCATTATTCTCTAAAAGTGACATTTGTCACTCGCTTATTCAATCATTATAGTGTAAATTCGATGTATTCAGCTTCTCGGAAAGTTGGCTCACAGAAGACACAAAAGATTTATTTCATTTTAAAGACTACAATTTCTTCCACTCATTCAGAACTGATGATAGACGTGAAGGAGCAATCAGCATTTATATTTCTGATAAATATACCTCTAAAATTTTAGACTATTGTACTGTCTGTATGCCATACATCGAAACACTTTTCGTTGAAATTAAACTGAACAATATTTATTTGATCATAGTAACAGCTTTCAAGCAGCCATCTGCTAACCCTAATCTATTATTTAACAAATTTAATGAATTAATCCAATCATGTAACAACCGAGGGCGAGAACTGTACCGGCCGGACTCTTTAGCAAAAAATGGCTAAGTTGTGTGAGTGTGAGCGTATGAGGGTGTGAGGTGCGTGTTGCCGTCGGCCACCTTCCTTTCTGGGGGATGAGGCCTAGTGTCTGTACCTGTATCTGTATGTAACAACATGAGGACGGATCATTTTATTCTATTTAGAGATTTTTCTATAGGGATTAGGAATTACCAGAACGACAATAATGCTTTATAATTCTTATGTTCAATGAACACCCCTGCATTATTACCACTTATATCAAAACCAACTAGCATAGATTAAGTCAGAGGAAAGGGTGCCCGCATAATTATAACTCTTATATATTAATATCTGATATACCAGACCACTTGCCTATCTTTGTAATTCTGAATAATATATTGATTAATGGAGCAAATTAAAAATACGAGCATACTAAATACAGAGTTCTAAATGATGTAGCAATAGGAGATCTATATATCAAGTTGAATCAGTATGATTTTACTGAAATCATAAATGGAAATGACTGTGATCTTGCTATCAAACAAGTAACCTCTGTAGTAGATGAAAGTTATGATCTTGTTGTCCTTTAAAAACAAAAACAGTCTCTACACAAGACATAACGAGACACTGGAATACTGCTCATATTAAATCAGAAATGGAAACATAGAATCATTATTTTTTATTTTGTCTTGCAAGGCAAAATGCAAAAAAGTTACTTGCACCCAATTTAGAAACTGTGTCAAGGGCTTGATTCGATCTTCTAAATTTTTTGAATGCCAAAAAGATCTCAAACGACCGTGGACGGTAATCAATAACATACTTAGGCCACATAACAACAAATGTAGCCAGACCTCACAAAAAAATAATCATTGACAATAACGAATACTCAGAAGAACAAGATAAATCAAATATACTCAATGAATACATTGTGAAAGTCAGGAAAAGTATTGTTGATACTATTAGTACCAATGAAAACGACCTTCTCAAATGTCTATCGAATAACAATTATGTTCAATTCTCTCTATTTTTCCCCAGTTTCTGCTCAGGACATTACCTCAATTATCTTATCCCTCCCAAAAATTTGACAATATCAATAGTTGTCCTGTCAGTATCATAAAGAAATTAACAAAAATATATTATCCCCAATCCTAGCTTCGATTGTCAACAAGTTCTTAATTTAAGGAAAATTTCATAACACATTAAAAATTTCTAGAGCGACACCCATTTACAAAGGTGACGATAGGACTGATAGAGGAAATTATCTACCCATCTCAATTCTTCCCTTATGTTCCCAAATATTTGAAAAAATAGTTCACAATCAACTATTCCGTTACCTGAATGTCAACAGTATCCTTCATGGAAACCAGTATGGCTTCCGGGCAAATGCAAATACAACTCAAGCTATATTAAATCATCTGCAGTACTTCTATGAAAGCATAGACTCAAACTACATTGTATTCTCTCTATTTATTGATTTTCGTAGGGGCTTTGACTGTGTTGATCATCTAATCATATTATCTAAATTTAGATCGAATGGAATACGAGGAATAACTGGTGATTGGTTCACTTAATGTCTGTCTAACCGCAACCAATATGTAACTGTGGACGGAATCCCATCCACTATGCTCAATATTAGTCATGTTGTTCCTCAAGGTTCTATTTTATGGCCCCTGCTATTCATAATTTTCATACACGATATAGTTACCGCATTGTCTTTTTTTTTAGGTATACACTGTTTGCTGATGATAGTTACTTATCGACTTGCATCCCTTCAAGCACCATAAGCGAATTAACTGCCACAATTGACAAGGAACTCGAGTCTGTTAACAAGTGGCTAACTGCAAACCGAATTGGAATTATTGGCAAAAAACAGCTTCATATTATTCTCTTACATGCGTAAATTTAATTTACCAATCATATAAATTGGAAACGATAGAATTTATGAGATGGACAGCACTAAATTCCTTGGGGTATATTTTGACAAACATCTGACGTTCAAAAATCATATAAACAGCATATCATCTAAATTGTCAAAATCAATAGGTATTCTTTATAAATTGAACAAATTCCTCCTCCAAACTGTCCTTAAACCCCTTTATTTCACGTTGTTCCAGCCATTTTTAGTTTACGGAATCGAAGCCTGGTATGGGATAGACAAAAAATATATATATATTCTTACTGAAAAGAAAGCTGTTAGTGCTAAAAATCGGCTTCCATTCAATTCTCATACTAATCAGCATTTTAAATTCATGAATATCCTGTAACTGAAAGATCAATATAACTTCCAAATTGCCCGATACGCGTTCTATTATCGCTTTATTGCTTTCTCAACATCTCTCAATCGTTTATGAATTTGTTACCTTGTTAGAAGCAGATAAATTACCAGCTCAACAACCTTGCAGTATATATGAATTTGCATTCTTTTAATATTTATAGGACTCCTGTCAAACGGTTTCAGGTATTCAACTGTCCATGCTTTTGTTCCAAAGTTGGTGTCTAGACTTAATAATTGAATTGGATAGGACAGATAATATCGATAGATTATTATGTCAGGATTAGATTGCCCCAGAAGCTCATAATAGCTTAAATAGGGCCTTCAATATTGTGCAGTGAAATATCATAACTCTAAAATGAAATGAAATGTAAACTGTCAAATCTTGCTGTAATAAACTGTTTCGTCTGTTTCAACTGTTTTAACTGACAGTCGCGCTAAATATTGTACGCCATCTCTACCGAAAACTGTTCCATACTGCCTCCCATTCCGTGCTTGTGTTTTATTCCTACAAAAATTTAAAAATTTAATTGTTGTAGATGATTGCTCTACACACATTAAACTTCTCCCATTTTAACCAGTTTCTCTCGTATTTCTTCAGACTGGAATAAATAGCTTAAATTGAATCTGCTTAATTTCGCGTGGGGAAGAGCTCGACCCGGACCGTAAAGTGTCCTGCTCAGATATACTTATAATCTAGACAGTGGAAACTCATTTTAATAACAACCGAATTCATTTTCTTTAGCTAGGGCTTGAAAACATTTGGTACCTAGAAGCGAACTTTTGGAGCATTCCCAAATTTTAGCAGAGATAGGCCTGGCAATAATACTATTTCTTCGTATAGATCCCGCAGACGAGAATCGGGTTCAAGCTGCTGTTCTTAGTGATAAGGGCTGGTTAACTAGGTACGGACGACAAAACTTGGATTGCCCTTATTTATGTGCAGAATCATTTTAGAGAACATGATGAAAGTTTTTTTGTGAAAATTGAGCACTAGCTAGCTGATGTTGTAATGCCGAAAATGATATGATGTAGGGTTATCCAGAAAATAATTTTAGATTTTCGGCTCCAGGTTGTTTCAAATACTTATATTACCCTTCGCATGCTCCCTTGCAGTTGGAGCAATAACCAATAGCAAAATATAATTCATTCATGATTGTCCGTCATTGAATAACGTAATGTTGCGTGGTTCACATTAATAGCAAAAAAAATATTATGCTTTTGTGTGAAAACTTCACTGATAGTATTATACAACATACACACCAGTTGCCTACCACGTCAGCTCATGCAAAATAAACCATTAGCATCTTAATGAAATGTGATTGTTTCCGTTGTTAAGAAACTGAGGAGTAGTCTTTTTCTCTGTCGAGTTCTAATCGTCATATCCGTATTTAAAATGAACAGATCATATATTAAACAATTATAAAAAATGAATATGATGTCACAAAAAAAACGTAGTGGAAATTATGTTTGTGGTGTTTACATAAATTGCTAGTTTCTGAGTTCGCTCAAAAGTGCATTGACGTGACGTTACATTTTTTATTTACGAATAATTTGAAAAAAATGATCTAATTTGCACTTATCCTCATTTACATTACATAATTCTGGAATTTCGTTGAATTCTTTAAACGAGAATAAGTACGTAATAGCTAAAAAAAAGACAGATGGCTAATTTCGTATAATTTTCGTCAGTGTATGTGTTTTTCGTGAGCTGCAATTTATAATACATCTAACATTCAATTCGTGATTCAATGGAATTATTTCATTTATCGTTTTAATATAATACACTGGCCTTCAACACTATTTCTAAACATCAACGCTTATAAAAAGAAAAATGTACAATCAAAATGCTGTAACTATAAATGGCACGTAATTGATGGCAGCATGATGATAATTGCCTTTTTTCCCTTTTGCAAATTGCAATCTATACTGATGTATTTTTTGTGGCCCCGAGAAAAGCAAACTCGAACTCCACTGGTCAAAAACTGTTTCCGTCAATACCTTTTGTATTACTGCCATTTACCACTCCCACTCGGAAACACAAAACACTCCCCTACTAGCCGTTTTTCCTTAATTTACAAACCTATGCTTTTTGAATGTCATGAGCAATTTTTTTTCAGATCAAAGGCTCGAACATTTCCCATCGATCGCTTTCCTGATTGTTTATCATCGTCTCAATAGAGCATCAATGCTTTCAACTGACTGGCAGGTAATGACAGTCAGAGGACTCATTGAGAACCGCTTCAATCAACTGGAAATAAAACTGGAAATTGATCAACAACAAAATACGTTCTTAGATGATTAGAGAAGATGATTGATGAATGACAGGAAAGAAAATATATCTCGAGAAATTGGTTAACTATCATAAAGATTTTGTCTTGATAGGTTGGATATTATCGACAATGAAGTTTACTATTTTGATGGACTGAATACATTGGATTGATTGTTTCAGAAATAACACATGTCAGTGCAATAGTTGGGGTAGTCCGTTTCATTTTTAATTTAATAATCACAGAGGTAAACTAAAATAATCGTCATAAAGTTGGATTCAACTAGCCATACAGCTGTTCAACCTAGAAACCATTTTCAATTCAACAACAGCTGTGCAACATACTCATTTGCAACATACTCAAAATCTCCGGAATATTTCAGTCAGTTATACATGTCCACTACATCATAATTCAGATAAAGTTAAAAATGCAATGCCAATTCAACAAGAGAAGGACAGCTCGACGGCAAGGTATACCTCACACTCCTTTCATGCACACACACACACACACATATCAAAGCTTAGTCTTTAACGTTTAAGGATCCGTCCAAGCAAGACTTTGCAACTCACACTTTCGGTCGATAGTGAGGTTCGAGGTTAGTGTCAGCACCAAGGCCCGACAGCTTTCGCCAGTTAGCCCGTCCTGCATCTTAATTGCCGGGCCCTCCCCTACCCATAGCTATCCCGTTTCTCCACGAGACGCCAAAGGAGGATCCATTGCACCCTTTCTCGCAATTAACCTTCTCGATGATGTCTCCAAAGCGTCTGCTCTACACCATCCACACACCCACACCTCGGTCTTCTTCTAAGCCATCGTTCATTCACCTCCGCCTCCAGTACATTTATCACCAATCTCTCACCTCTTCAGAACACGTGAATCTACTCAGTCATCATAGTTCCAACTTCCACACCATGCCCGTTCAATGTCAAGATGATGTGAATATCGTACCTTAGTGTGCGATTTGTTACGAAAACGAATTAATTACCTAATGAGTCGCTATGCACGACATTTATATTTATTTCAATAGGAACACTCATGAGTCGTTGTGGCCTCAAACATGGACAGACATAGGGAAGAATAAATAGTTTCCCTGGTGGAATAGCTACCGCTATTTTGGAAACCATATAACAGTTGTTGAATAGTGTTTGTTATTCTAATATACACGTGCGGTAATATTTTTATGAATTGCAGCACTTACAACCCATTTTTTTGGCATTTCCGATGCATCAATTTTGTTAGGAATCGTGCTCGGTACTGAGAACAAGTGACACGATACACATAATTATTATACAGATACAATCATTTCTCCAGTCACACATGTACATATTTCCTGGGAAAAATCCTCGAAAGACAGGCATTTAGACGCCATTACATTTTTTCTTAGGAGTTTGTCAGTATAAATATTTTTCCACTTCAGCTTTCGAATCGTTCAAATTTTTAAATATTTTTTTCCGGAACGTGTATTTTTTCTCCCTATAAAATCACCCTCTGTCATTAGAGTGTAATAAGTAAGGACTGCGCTTGAAAAAGATTTGAATTGTGCCAATGTAAATGCTATTTAATGTTTTTATTTATTTTGGTAAGCTGAATTTGAATGAAAAAACCATGACATATCCGGAAAGTTATGTGAATTCCATA
>SDVV010035593.1:0-11040 GCA_016164225.1 Gammarus roeselii
GTGTTAATCGAGTGTCGGGCGTGTGACTCACCACAGCCAGACTGCCAGCGCCGCTCTAATACCTGGTGTTAATCCGTGTTAATCGAGTGTCGGGCGTGTGACTCACCACAGCCAGACCGCAGCTGCCGCTCTTATACCTAGTGTTAATCCGTGTTAATCGAGTGTCGGGCGTGTGACTCACCACAGCCAGACCGCAGGCGCCGCTCTAATACCTGGTGGTAAAAGTGTTAATCGAGTGTCGGGCGTGTAACTCATCATAGCCAGACCGCAGTCGCCGCTCTTATACCTGGTGTTAATCCGTGTTAATCGAGTGTCGGGCTTGTGACTCACCACAGCCAGACCGCAGGCGCCGCTCTAATACCTGGTGTTAATCCGTGTTATTCGAGTGTCGGCCGTTTGACTCATCTCAGCCGCCGCTCTTATACCTGGTGTTGATCGATTGTCGGGCGTGTGACTCACCACAGCCAGACCGCAGGCGCCGCTCATATACCTGGTGTTAATCGAGTGTCGGACATGTGACTCACCACAGCCAGACCGCAGGCGCCGCTCTAATACCTGGTGTTAATCCTTGTTAATCGAGTGATGGGCGTGTAACTCACCACAGCCAGACCGCAGCCGCCGCTCATATACCTTTTGTTAATCCGCGTTAATCGAGTGTCGGGCGTGTGACTCACCACAGTCAGATCGCAGCCGCCGCTCTTATACCTGGTGTTAATCCGTGTTAATCGAGTGTCGGGCTTGTGACACACAACAGCCAGACCGCAGGCGCCGCCGCTCCAATACCTGCTGTTAATTGGCTTCTTCCGACTGCTTGTAAAGCTGGCAGCAATTATTGTTTGGATTTCCAATTGCATCTTCTCCTACCACACATTGAACACAGAGTTCCCAATCAGGGATGTTAACGTGGTAGGTAAACTAACTGGCGGCTACACACGACAGCAGTGTTTCCTGGCGGCCCGTGAATGGTGCACCGCTGTCATCCCTGCCGAGTGGCGGTTTCTCGCCGGCGCTGCGCTCGTTGACTGCCGTGTGAAGCACCCATGTTGAAGTATGTTTTTTATTCAATAGTTAATTTGTGAGGGGTTACACTCTCCCGCATAGAGTGCTGCCATGCCCGATTACCCCCATCACAGTAGTTTTAGATGCACCTTATTAATTTTTTAGATAGAGAACATGAGTCACTCGTTTGACTATTTTATACAATACTTGTTCATTTCAGTATTATAATCTAATTTGCGTTATTGTTTATAAATTATGGTAATTATTGTTTATCACACTGATTTGACTATTACCGGTAGAGGATTGGCGATGGATGGGCGAAGCCTATAATTAGAGGTGGCCTGCCCGATAACAGGCAGTTGATCCCGGGTGTCTGACTGAGTAGCACGAGCACGTGTTTTGAGAGCGACTAACCTTCATCCTTTTATGATCAATCAATTGGAACAGTCTCCGCCGGGCCGACCGCCTCGAGGGCTCCTAACCAGTTCCTGTGCGTGTGATGGGGATGGGTTTTGGTGCAAACCATTGAATTGTGACTAGCGTGAACACGAAACGCCCGTACTTTATGTCGTATCACCTCTAATGAACAATATAATTATTTAAACTGTGGTTCCTGCCTTTGATTTTAAAACTCCAAGCAGTTACGCTAGCTCTTGTTGCGTCGGCCCTTGCCATTGACTCCCCTACCCTTCGCCGCCTGGAGAACCCGCGTGCATTCATCCTGCCTAGCTTTGCGCAGAGGCAGTATCGTAACCAATGAGTGACCCGTGAGTACGTAAACACCATCGCATACTGTTCTTCGCGTCTAAGCTCTAAATTTTACAAGTTTTCAGGGTATAGAAACTTTTTTTTTGCTGTATCAAGATAAGAGCCGGTCACCGCTCCAAGCCGAATATCGCTTCGAGACCGAATATCGTCTCGTAAAGGTTAAAGTTTTCAATTAAATTGGAGAGAACGACTATCATCTCTTTAGAGCGAGAGCAAAAAGGCACCTCAGAGGGATACCTCCCGGGGGTATCCCAAGCTCACCCGCCTTCCCGTGGTGTCCTCGTTATCCACCAATATTAATTTTCCCTTTGTGTAAATACGTTTTGAGTTAGAAGATCCCTCCACCGTCCCCGCATTCAGTTTGTAGCTACATCCCCCCCCTTGGTGCACAAAGAGTTTATCCCCCTACTGACACCGGGGTTTGTGATTTTAGAATGGAAAACAATTGAAATTGAAAAAAACAACAAAAAACGGTTAAAAAAAAGTGAAGCAGAAATCGTTACAAAAAAAATCTAGATTTAAGGTTAGTTTTAGGAGCAATTAAGTTAGTGTATATATTCGTATATACAACCGAAATAAATGTAAAGGAGGCCCCACCTTCATTACCCAGAATCCAGGGTAGAAGCCGGAGACTAAACAATGGGCAGGACCATGCCCTATCGGAGAGGGGCTGACGGCCCCTCCAGAGCGTCGCACTCAAACAAGTCTGCAAGAAAGAAAGACGAGCCCTAAGAAGTTTCTCATCGACAGGAGACCTGACTCAGGTTGTAATCGACGACACAAATAAACGCGTCTCGAAGCTGAACGCGAATATAACCGGAATGCAGAATAACCTGGGCAAGATATGCAAAATGATAGGCCTTCCCGAGCTGGAGAAAGAGGACTGCCCGGCGCCCTCCAGTGAAGTCTGCGAACGTCTTACTAAACTCGAGAACCTTTGTGCAACTATGAATGCCTGACTGGAAGAGCTGATGAAGAGGATAGAGGCCAGGGAACCCGTAACCTGTTTGTGTGCTTCCGCCTCTGCCCTTTCCGATAACATCGCTCTCCTCCCAGCCGAAACTCGTAACGCCCGAACACCTAAAAACACAAAGAGGAGACAATACACACGATTTGATGACCACAACCTATTCAACAACGGCCCTAAATTCCCCGAACACTTGACAATTACATTTGATGTCAATGACAGACCGGATATTTGCCCATATAAACAACGAGAAGAACTAGGCTCCATGACTGGCCGTCCAATTCTAAACAATGCCGCCAGCGGTGACGACAGCTTCACCATCAAAGTAGAAACAAAACTTCTAAGTGACCCTATACTCTCCAAAAACAGAGTATGCGAAAAGCCTTGCAAAATCATACCTCCCCTAACTTTTTCCATGAGATCAGGCCTGATTTACATCGAGGGTCTCCCGAGTGATGAAGCCGACGCGTTCATCACCGGACTCGTCCAGTACGAGGAATGTATAGTTGAAGCGAAAATGGCACTAAAAATCAAACTCAGAAGAAACACCACCACGGCCTTTCTGCTTAAATTCAATTGCCCCTCCCCACCCCACCTAACTACATAGAGATACCTTTCTTTTACGCCAAAACCAAGGTTTCACCCTTCGAAAGACGTCCGATGCGATGCTATAAATGCCAGAAATACGGACACACGAGCAGAGATTGTCACGGTAAGGAAAGATGCTCACACTGCTCCCAAGACGATCACGATAAACGGGGCGATCCCTTGTCGTGCCCATCTGAAGAATCTCACTGCATTTACTGCAAAGTAAACAGCCACCTTACGGGACACGGAGACTGCCCCCGGGACAAGACTGAGATCGAGATCCTGCAATACCAAACGGAGCTCAAATGCGGGCGACGAGAGGCTGCGGCCGCGATTCGCTCCCCCCAGGCTGACCCTCCCACCCAAAAGAGAAGATCAGCATCATCCCCTACCCACTTCCTCATAACACTTGTAGATAGCGGTGCAAACAAAGTTGTTCCGTCAATGAACCCATTCAACGTGATCAACTTTCTCTCCAAACAACTGGGAGGCAGACCGATAAACATAACCCGACAGGGAAAGATGTATCTGGCCCACGTCGTAAATATCGAGCAATGCAACGCTATACAAAGGATTAACAAAATAGACGAACACAAAGGAACTGTCGAAATACACCCGTTCTTCAATGCTACAAGACGAATTATATACACTTCCAAATACACTCCCAAAACTGACCTAAGTGCTTTTGCAGCAGGTTTAGCAAAGGATTACGCCGTCACCAACGTTTCCCTAGCAAAATGGATCAAACCACGAAACATCCACACCACCGCGTACCAAATCACTTTCCCAGGACGTGACACACTGGAATTCATAGAAATCCCCGGCGAACAGGAAAAACAAAAACTTACCCAGTGGCGACATGGCCTGCAATGTGCAAAAAATGCCTGAAATACGGCCACGTCATCAAATACTGCCAGCCATACATACCCCAACGCTGAAAGAGGTGCGCCGGCGAGCATGACCGAGAGGACTGCACAGCCCACCTACCTAAATGTTACCACTGCTCATGCCTCCATGAGGCAGGTGACCGCGACTGCCCAAAGCAGATGGACCAAAAAGCAATGACAATCATACAAAATGACCGCAGAGTCACACGAAAACAAGCTATCCTAATATTTTATGACGAAAATCCAAACTGCCGTAATTTAAATTACGCCAAAGCAGTTAAATCTACAACTTAATCTACCCCAACAGACAATATTCGCGTACAGTTAACACAAACTACTAACATGACCCCAAAATCCCTCTCCAGTACTAACAATACCACAACCAGCCTCTGGTGGAAATGAGGCCCAAATCAATAAATCAACAACCACAACCAGCCAGCGACCGCCCTCGTAATCGAGGCGGGCGCCCCTAGCAACGAATCCATCATTGCCCAGGAAAGCACTACGATGGATGCTGCCTCGGTCGACTACGAAGAGAGGTCCAAGAACCCGAAAAGCAAAAGGCTAAGAGACGATGATTCCTCCGACGACGACCGCAGGATACGCGACACCCTCTCGCTACGAAGCAAAAAGATTAGCAGCATCCCAAAAAACACAGCTCGTCTCGATCAGAGCGTTGAACAACTTCTGACCGTCTCAACCGCAACCGCACCCAGCGAAAAACCAAAATGAGGTATTCAACCCTCAGCTAACATGCCCAACACCAGAACATCTCACAAGTGAGAACGACCATCGCCTGAGCGAGGACGCCTTGAAAATCTTCAACGTAGAACTGATACCCCAAAACACTGATCTACCATGCATCGCACTCGACTCAAATATCTCAACGACTACTACTCAGCCCATCATAATGTTTAAAAAAAACTCCATAGAAGAGAAACACGCTCGCTCAAGAAGCAAACACAAAGATCGTACTCCCTCGTCCTCTTCCTCCTACAAGAGCACTCACAGCCGAGAACGCAGTGAGTCTAGGAGATCATGTTCTACAGAAAGCGGACGCTCATGCGAACGCTCTCGATCTAGGACACCTGCGCCTGATAGACAAGAACACCACAAAAGTTTCTACAAACCACGCCACCGCCCCAGACCACCAAAATCTGAGTGTGAAACAAATCCGAAATGAACTACAACACAATACTTCAGTGGAATTGCCAGGGACTTAGAAACAAGGAAGATGAATTATTATCGCTAATCTCCACCCATAAACCTTTGGTGGTAGGCCTCCATGAGATCCAACTCCGCGACACAGCCACCTTCTCTATCCCTCAATATGTCATACACCATCGCGAAGGTCACAATAATGTGACTGCACACGGCGGAGTGGCACTTATGATCCATCAACGCATACCTCACCACCTCCTCCCTCTGAGAACAGAATCTATCTACTCGTCACGTAACCACGACCTCACGGAGGCACTTATGACCGATCCGCTTAACCAACTACATCATCTCGTACTCCTCCTTGGAGACATTAACAGCTACCACGAAGTGTGGGGATGCGTGAGAACAGACCCCAGAGAAGTGATAATGGCCAACACCATTGACACTCACAACCTGGTTCTTCTTAACGACGGATCACCCTCGAAAGGGAAACCGCCATCGATTTATCAATCTGTTCCCCTTCTTTAGCTCCCCAACTCGTTTGGGGAGTCCTGCCTTTGACACATGACAGTGATCACAACCCAGTGATCATATCGCTTCTTACTAACCGACCAAACAATCCTAACGCACAAGAACTTCGATTCAACTACCGGAAAGCCAGCTGGGAGGAATACTCGACACATGTCGCATGGGACGATGTGGAGGGCCTTCCCGAAGACATTTCAGAGCACGACCTTATCATACATCTATACGAAAAATTCCAAAGTGCAGCTAATGCATGCATTCTCCAATACGTACCCTCAACCTTTTTCCCAAAACCTTGGTGGTGCCTGGAGGTACAAGAAGCAAGGGATCGGTGTGACAGGATTTGCGAGGCCTTCCGCCGCGCACGTTCCCCCAGGAACCGAGTAGCCTGGAAAAGGGAAGCCGCCGTGTTCCGTAAACTTAGCGTGAAGAAGAAGCGAGAAAGCTGGACCCAATTAGTTAATACAATCAATCGAAACACCCCTCTTTCCCAAGTGTGAGGAAAAATCAGACGTATCCGAGGTCGCCCCGAGCGACCTATCCACATACTGTCGGACGGAGACACAGTCTTTTCTTCATACACGGACATCGCGGACAAACTAGCTCAGACTTTCAGCCAAATATCACAATCAACAAATTATACAGCTTCTTTCCAACAGGTAAAGACCCTAAGAGAAAGTGAGCATATCGACTTCACTTCCACAAATGAAGAATTCTACAACAAACCTTTCTCCATCCATGAACTACAATATGCAATTGACCACACTCGTGAAACCTCACCCGGGCCGGACCGAGTGCACATCAACATGATCAAACACCTCCCTGACAACGCTCTCCAGCAACTACTAAATGTGTTTAATACGTTGTATTCAAATTCATTCTTTGCCCCAACCAATGGCGGGAATCCGTAACTATCCCGATACCCAAACCCGGAAAATGTCACAGCGACCCACATAACTATCGTCTCATTGCCCTAACTAGCGTCCTATTTAAGACTATGGAAAGAATGATAAACTCACGCCTAGTCGACTACTTTGAAATGCATGCAGGCCTTAACAACATCCAATGCGGTGGTCGTAAGGGCTTCTCCACAACGGACCACCTCGTACGATTAGAATCAGACATTAGACATGCCTTCGTCCGAAGAGAACATGTGCCTTCCATATTTTTCGACGTTGAAAAAGCATACGACACTACGTGGAAATACGGGATCATGAAGGATCTCCACCGTAAAGGTTTGAGAGGTCGGCTACCACTTTTCATCCACCAATCTCTACAAAATCGCACCTTCAGGGTCAAGGTTGGCGACACTCAGTTTCCGTCATATATAAGAAATGGGCGTCCCCCAGGGAAGCGTCCTCAGTGTCGCTCTTTTAATCCTTAAAATCGATCAGTTAGCCGACATTCTTCCCAGAGACGGAAGACTGCTCTCATCACTATACGTGGACGACCTACAAATAAGCTACAGACACCACAGCCTCATAACAATTCAACATAAACTCCAGAAGTGCCTAAACCTAGTCGGGAACTGGGCTTCCCTAAACGGATTCCGATTCTTGCCCTCTAAAAGTAAAAGCATGCACTTTACCCTTGTGCCCGATTTACACCTGAAACCAGCCCTAACGCTGCACAACACACCTTTAGCATACGAAGAAACGATCAAATTCCTGGGTCTTATGTGGGACCCTGAACTCACGTGGCGGCCCCACATTGCAGCCCGTGCCGACTCGCTGCAAAAGGTCGACAGGACTTATCCAATCGGTAGCATCCCTGAAGTTCGCTGTTCAGAGCAATAATACGATCGCGCATGGACTACGGAGCCGTTGTCTACGGATCTGCAGCCAAAACTACTCGACCATCGCAAACAATGCTTTGCGTATCACAACCGGCGCGTTCCGCTCCACTTCAATCGAATCACTTAACGTGCTCGCTAACAAACTTCCACTTCCGCTCCGGCGAGACAAACTTTCACTACAATACTATTTTAAGACTAGAAGTCTTATCAACAACCCAGCAATCAGCCACATCACCAACATATCCGATAAGCGCCTTTTTGCGTCTAAAAATAATATATGCCCACCGTTATCCCTACGTGTGGACAACCTGCTGACCTCGCTAAACATCAACCGTAAAGCTATTAAGTCTTCATTTTCCTACCGAATCCTTCAAATTAACACACCAACATGGATGATCAACCCACCACCGGTCAATCTAGAACTGCAAATCTAACCTAAAGCAACTACTCCAACCAACGCGTACCGGCAGGAATTCCTAAGACTACTCGAGGAAGAATATTTAGAATACCGCCACGTATACACTGACGGCTCCAAAACCGCGGACGGAGTATGAGCAGTAGTATATGTATCACCGAAAACACAAATGTGAAGGATTATAGATAGGGATAAAAGAGCCGTTCGGGGTAGGACGCGATGCATGCAACCTTGACTCAACCGGTCCGCACGGGGGTTAGCGCAGGAACGAGAGGGGCGGGCAGCGGAGGGTACCGGAACTGGTTTTGTGCCCGAGTCAGCTAACGGACGGGGGGAGAGGGGGAGACCGGAAGGGGAGGACGAAAGGGGGGAACAGCGGGATGGAAGCAGGCTTACGGCCTTGATTGGCAAGGTTAATGTTAAGAACATTTAATTTGTACTGTATTTATGATCTTCAGTGTATTTATATATAAGTTTTTTCTTCTTTAGATGGTTGTTGTGGAGTATAATTGGTCTCTAACTGTTGCTCGTTATACATATTTATTCGGTTCTGGTAGGATTATTGTTATTCCAAATTTCTGATGGGGCGAGGCGTAGGGATCCCCTAGGCAAAAGTTGGATGCGCTCCTGGAAGATTGTCTGAGTTTGCTCTTACCTGTTCCTTGTCTTATAAATTTGTTTCCGTGTCACGTTTGCTACGTTGTGAGTGTATATATCGTTATATATTTATGTATGGATTATATATCTTACTCACACAGAATTTAGGGAAAATTGCCAAAGTGAAGGTGTGTTTTTCAGGTAGGAGCTACTTGATAATTTTGGTTTGGAAAAAATCAATGTTATGCAAATTTTGATGCTGTGGCTACAATTTCTCAACTTTTTATGTGAACATATACGTATGTTTTCTTACCTAGTTGTGGTATATATGACTCATTCAATGCTTGATTGAGTTCGTAGCGGTGGGGGCTTGGGATACTTTTGTATGTTTTGTTCATTCATCACTATATATTCTTTTATAGGATTAGTGTGGTAGGCATGTCTTATAACTCAATTTGCAGCCTTAGTGTGCGAACGGCCCTGTTTGTACCAGCCTGAAGATAGGATTGCTGGCAAAGTTCTGTGTTTCCCATTTATTTATTTCATATGTATATATTATCTATAGAAATGGTATGGATTATTAGTATGATTATTGGCGAGTTTAGGTATGTATTGTGGGATGATTCAGCACCTACGGTCGAGAATCTATCGACCCCATATTGCATTATCCAGTTTTGAAACATTTATATCAGTATTCCATTGACGCGTTTTTCCAATAGTGAAAATACCTGAACGATATGGATTTACTGTGAGGTAAAATGTTATGTTATATATACTTAGTAATGATCGATTGGTTTATGTTGAATTTTTAGTGTTTTGGAATTTCGATCAGTTAACTCATATAGTTTTAGGCATTTTAGGGTATTTTAGGCTTGCAGCTTCCACATTATTTCAGGCATAAGAGGGTCGGTTGTTGCATCATTGTGGTAGTTTTTATATGTATATATGACACATTTGTTACGATTAAACCGTGGTTACTTTAGTTAAAGAGATGTTAATTCAACCCTGTTATGGACTGATGTTGAGGCTAATTTCATTAGATTTTGTATGTAGTATACCGTATTTACCATAGGTTTCGGTTGTGTCGCCTGCATGTCTTGGTATCTTATACACATTTCTTGTTTGTTTGGTTACATGCTAGTTCATTCTCATTCATCACGTTTTTAATGTATGTTTTGGGTATGGTAGAGAATTAATCTTCTTTCTTTGTTTCATCTCGTGAGATTCAGTATAGGTCTTTCAGTTTTGCAGGTTCTCTGTTGAATTTCCATCTTCAATGCAATTTGTTGGTTATTTTTACAATATCAGAATATATTATGTATGTATCTACATTATAGAACATTATTTCAGGTCTAATTTAGTTACATTTTGTTCATTTATAGTGATTTATATATCTTCTTTCATCCTGATACAATATATGACGTAGTTATTATAGATATAGAACAGACGATTCGTTACAAATTTGGTCTTGCTGTTAGGGTATTGTATATTTATTATACGACCATTCTTCAATATTTAGTAGGAGTTAGAGAGACTCCTAGGCAAAAGCTCATTCTGTTTATGTTTGTTTGTGTAAATGGACCGATTTATTAGGATGGATACCATAATGTAGTACAATTTTTATGTAAAGTATAGCAGAGTAAAGAACCTTGTTAAGCTATTTACATATTTATTGTTGATGTTATGTTTTTTTTTCCACGAGAATCATAGGAATGTATGTTTAAGAGGTATAAGTCCGTTCTGCATCTATGTGGAATTTTCGTCATTGATCCCTAGCAAATGTGTAGTTTAACGTTTAGATGATAACTTACTGGATCGATGGGTCCTAGTGTAGAGGTGGTTTATACTCTTTGGTTGTCATTTTGTAGTTCATCTATGTTCAACGTGAATTATGTACGTTCTTGTAGACGTCGATCTTGAGTTTCATGGTTTGTTAGTGAGGTTATGCGACAAGCTACTCATCGTTGTAGTGTTTTACTTAAGTCGTCAGTAATCAGAACCCCGGCTTTTTATGGCCACACACTCTCTGAGACTCATTCATGACCACTGTACATATGTCTAGATTTTGATTATGTCCAGGATGTATCTTCGTTCGAAGCTGTTCAGAGACGATGGGTTAACAGATGCGAGGTACATCTGTGGCATCGTATCATGACTGTGTGTTACCTCTAAATTTGTTATATATCAGTGGTAGATTGCTGAGAAGTGACCTAGTAAAGCATTATAGAGTTCATTTTTATGACACAGTAGGCTTGGATTTGTACTTCCAGAGGCATAGCATCAGTTAGGTCTAGGAATTTATTATAAATTTGAATGGTATGATAGTACAAAATAACAT
>SDVV010035594.1:0-11040 GCA_016164225.1 Gammarus roeselii
TTATTTATTCTGTTACGATTAGGCCGTGGTTACTTCAAGTAAATAATATTTAATTTACCCATATTTTGGACTGAGTGGGAGAATATTCCCAGCAGATTTTTGTATATTATAGCGAGTTTACGTAGAAGTATTCCACATCATATACTGTGGGTTTCAGTTATGTAAATCAGTCACATGTCTTGCCAACTTATTCACGTTAGTTGTTTGGTTGGCTACATGCTAGTCTTCTGTCGTACATCATGGATGTAACGTTTTGAGTATGGTAGCGAATTGATCTTCCTGGTTTATTATAACTCGAGCGTTCTAGTATGTTTCATTAAGTTTGGTATATTCTCAGTAGAGTTTCCATCTTCGATGCAAGGTATTGGGTATTCTATACAATAATAGGAATACTAGGATATATTACGTTTAAATCTGCAACTTAGAACATTATTTCAGGTATAATTTTGTTACATGTTGTTTATTTTTAGTGTTTTATATATATATTTCATCCAGGTACAATGATTGACGTATATACTACGGATATAAAAGATTTGATTTGTTACAAACTTGGTCTTGTTGTTAGTTCATTGTATATTTAGTGTAGGACCATACTTCAATGTGTAGGAGGAGTTAGAGAGTCCCCTAGGCAAAAGCTCCTTTGTTTTACGTTTATTTGTATAAGTAGACCGATTTACTAATATGAATACCCTAGTGTATAACACTTTTTCCATCTTGCCTACGACAGAGTAGAGAATTACGTAGTTATTTTATTATTGTTGTATGATTTTTTCCACGGAAATCATATGAATATATGTTCAAGAGGTGTAAATCCGTACGACATCTTTTTGGAATTTTCGTAATTAAACCCTAGCAAGTGTGTAGTTTAACGTTTTAGAAGACGATTTACTGAATGGATTGGTACTGGGCGGTTCACACTCTTTAGTATTCATTTGGAGTTCATCCAATTCAACGTGAATTTGTAAGTTCTTGTGGATGTTGGTCTTTAGTTCCATAGGTTTGTTTAAGAGGTTATGCGGCAAGCTGCTGGTCGTTGTAGTGATTTACTTAGGTCGTCAGTGAACAGACGCCCAGATTTTATGGCTACACTTTTTGTGATTCATGTCAGGCCCATTCTCGACAATTGTACTTGTGTATGGATTCTTGGTTATGTCCAGGATGTGACTTTTCTGTTCAGAGATAATGGCCTGAACAGATGTATGGTATGTCTGAGGTATTGTACCATGACTGGCTGTCGCCTCTAAATTTGTTATATATCTGGGGTAGCTTGCTGAGATGTGACCCAATAAAGCATTGTTATGACACAATGGCTTTGATTTGTCCTACTGTAGACATAGCATCTTAGCTGGTTTGAGAATTTGTTAAAGATTGAACGGGTATCGTAGTAAAATAACTGTATTCTCATGAACTCTGTGTTTGTTTTAATGTCAGATATTTTCGGTATGGCTTATATGTTAGAATACGATCTCAGTCTTGTTTCAGATCACCTTAGGAGTTAAAGCACAGGATTATCTCTGTTAATTACATGATAGATAATGTTTATCGGCATCACGTATTGATCGACCATTCACCTTTCATATTTGTGTAGGATTTATCTTCTGAGGTATGGTAGGATGCACCGTATATCACAGTTAATCAATGTTGGAGTAGAGTAGAAAAGCTTATTTAGCTATTTGTTTGCCGTTATACGTTCTGAATGGTTATCATAGAAATACAATTGTATTAGACATAAACTCGCCTAATTTGATCAAGTAAGCTGCAATGAAATATGCATCATACTTTTGGTAAACTGTGTGAACATCGTCAGTTATGATCTTAGGAGTGTTCCCCCGCCTCATGTTTGTGTTGTCCGTAGGTACGTGCTCTTCGGGGACGTCTCCCTCGACGAAGTTCCAGCCCGCGTTCACCTCGGGTTTATTTTCTGCTTCCATTATGTGCGGAGGAGATTCTACATTGAAAAATCATAATCGCTGCTATACAACATAAGAAAATATAAACTAAATATTATTGAAAAAGCCTTTACCCGCGCTCGAAAACTTGACTGAAGAACGCCAGAGCGAAATGACATATCCTCGACCCCTAAGTGAAAGAGGATACCCTGAATCGCTGCGCCCTCGCTCACTCACTGCATGGCCCTTTAAAACAGGCAGAGGCTTAAGCCGCTCAGGCAAAAGATTTCTTCAAGACACCGTTAGCGACAGGAAGTGAAAATTAACTAGATTCTTGCTTCTGAAGATCGCTTCTAAGTAGTTACTTTTTTCACAACATGTTACTCCATTTTATGAACTTACTCGCGTTATTAGAGTGCTCACCAAATTAGATTCATGCGTCATTTTTTCCCTCATGTATTGATAGGTTAGTGTCTTTAGTCTGTAGTTTGCATTTTTATGTGTCGATTAGCCTACATTCTTGTTTTTGAAGATTGCTTTTAAGTAATTACCACAACAGTATTTGTGTTTTTAATGTTCCACTCTGAAAATTATCATTATTAAGACACTATAGCAGTATCTCTGTTATTCAATCTTCTGAGCTAAAAATAATTATTATTATAGCAGTTACTCACTTCATTAGCAGGATTATGTTATTCAGAGTATTGTGCTACTCATAAGCAGTATCGTGTTATTCATAAGCAGTATTGTGTTTTTCATAAGCAGGAATGTGCTATTCAGTGTTCAGCTCTGTGTTCCGTACTTTTAGTGCTTCCAGTGTGCAAACATTAAAATCACAGCAGTCGTTCACATTATTAGCGGTATTGGGTTTTCAGTGTTCCGTATTTTCAGTGTGCACACCCATGACAGGCTGCACAGTATGGTCGAAGTTCACCCAAATGATCGAGAATACAGCAAATTATGATTACTACAGCAGTATTTGTTATTCAATACTCCGCGCCGAAAATTATCTTTATTATGACACTACAGCAGTATTTTGTGTTACCCAATCTTCAGCGCTAAAAAAGTTATTATTATTATTATTACACCAGTCGTTCACTTCATTATCAGGATTGTGCTTTTCCGTGTTTTCAGTGTTCCGTTCAGTTTCCATGCTTTTCGTATTCCCAGTGCGCGATCATTTTTATCATAGCAGTCGTTCGTGTCCTTAGCAGTATTTTGTTTGCTAGTGTTCCGTTCAGTGTTCCGTACTTTCAGGTTTCCGCACTGCAGTGTTCTTTGCTGTAAATCGACATAGTTAGACCAGCCTGTGACATCAAGCAGTAGTAGGATCACCACCATCTTCGAGTCTAGCCTCCCCCTCCCCCCACCACCTCGCCTACCTTCTCTTGTCTGCCTCAGCTGTCATCCCATGAACGCACCTGCTTGCCGGAGTGCAGTAGACCTACATCCATCACCCTTCCCATACCCCTCATAAACAAAATAGGCCACTCGCAAGCGGCTCCTAGAAAAGTATAATGTGTTTAATTGAATTTGTAATCAAATGTATATTTTTTTCTCTCTCTGCCTCTTCTTCTCTTTTATTGGCTGCTTCACATGATCTCCTTGTAAATATTTGTTGCGTAGTGCCATAAGCAGCCTTCGGTAAGCCTAATAATCTCATTTGAGCTCAGGCAATCAAGATTTACCCGCAATACCTACTCCTGTCGAAATGTTCGTCGTTCTTTCATATCATTAACATTGCAGTATTACTCAATTTCTGTACTGCAAATCACCATACTACAGTACTGTTGTACATCATCAAGCACAGTGTGTTTCAGTGCTCAGTACGGCAAAGCACCGTTGTTAGAGAATTTTGTTATTATATCATTAGCAGTAAAGTATTCTTCAGTGATCTGTACTGAGCAGTACGGTGTAACTCAGAGCTCGGTACGGCAAAGCATCATTATTAGAGCATTTTGGTATGTCATTAGCAGTGCAGTATTTTTCAGTGTTATGTACTGCAAAGCAACATTATTGGTGCAATTGTCTATCATTAGCAGTGCACTATTATTTATTGTTTAGTACTGTAAATCATCATTATCAGAGCAGTCTGCGTTGCATCATTAACAGTATCATTACATGCCTGTAACATATACCCACTATTTTATGTACACAGTCGCTCTTCTTTTCACACAGTCACACCTCTTATCTAGGTATCTACACTTCAACAATGAAATTCCCCCATGACACCCCAACATCAAATAAAAAAAATGCTGCACGTGTAGCACAGGGGACGGCAAGCGCTGTGCTTGCTTCAGAAAAAATGCAAATTGCTCATAGTGCAGAAGCAAGTATTGCACAAGAAAGCCGAAAAATATCGGTCCAATATCCTCAAAATTACGCAACTTCCCCACAGCACACAAAAACCAATCTGTCCCCACCCTCAAGGAAGCAAATACAGCTGACATCCCGCCACTAATGAAAACTCCGCCATCCCCAGTCCCCTCCCCCCCATTCCTCTGAAAATGAACCCCCGTCATCCTCCCGTCAGCTACTACTTAATCTCAATAGCACAACCCCTGCTTCCCATGGCTCACCAGCCGCCCACTGCATGGCTGTTAAATTAGCAGACAAGGTTCTACTAACAAGCCAGCCGCCTGGTGCGGTGAACAATGCCCGCACCGTTTCAGGAGAAACCTAAAATCTTTTGGAACAGCCCTCATCGGAGATGACTTCATCTCAAATGTTCAACCAGACAACCTTACGAGGATATGTTCGGTCCATAAGATCAACGGGCAAAACGTTGAAGCACTCTTTAAAACCATAGAGACCAAAAACCTGTACAAAAATCACATAATATTGCTTACAGATCGCGTTGAAAATGAAGACATAGCCAAAATAGCCAAAACAATTCTGGCAAAACATAGGGTCGCAAAGATATATATGGCCGAACCCATCAACTCGCGTCAATCAAAGAAATTAGTATTATTATCAAATCATTTATTTCCATCGTCTAGCAATGGGTTTTCAATAAAAGGATCCACTTCATAAGTCTATGTCACTTCCTAATGCTCCTTGTCATACCAACCGGCACACTAAGGGACAGACATTCTAAAAAAACCGACGCGATATATTTTCCCAAAAATAGTTCAAATCTCAACAGAAGAGGAACGATCAAGCTCCTCAATATTGTAGCACGTTACGCTCCCCACTGGGTTGAGCTACTGTCAGCCCACTACTATCACTACGACCACAAAAGGCAATTAAATGCGTGCCCTCCCTTTCTTTGCTTCCCTCGGTCACACCAACGTCCTCCTTTCCAATCGACACCCAATCACACGCATGCCAACTACACACTCCCGTGGCCTACGCCCTTCCGATTGACATCAAATCACTCATCAACCAACAACACTCACTCACGACATACACTGGATCACGAGGCCAGCTGCGCACACTCACGGACTGCCCTCTTCTTCTGTCACCCGACCATAAGTCAACCGACTATACACACTCACGGCCTCTTCACACCGTACCCATCATCTGCAACACACCGCGACTCTCATGCCCTGCCCAAAAACACCGCTTGCCTCACAACCAACAAGAAAGCGACCGTCGATCTTCCAGGAGCGACGACCTAACTCACAGTGCCAGCCCAAAATGCAAATCATTCAATTACAAACACACGCAGAGCGCTATCACCGAAACACAGTCCAGCCCTTGTTTACGAGCCGATCACCTAAGGCTCATGACTCCAAAATCACACACACCACACACATACCGTCTTTCCAGTTAAACTCGTTCCATGTCGTAGCTCGCCAGTCCAAACCATCGGCATCTCAACCCTACACCCCACCATTTTATTCAACCGCGGCAGACAAAACTAAGCCCTACGTTCCACCCATCATCAATGCCACTGCACAGCACGCAAAGTCCCCTGCACACCAACTATACGCTCCACCCATAATCAATACCACTGCACAGCACGCAAAGCTTAAACTATATGGTCCACCCATCAACAATGCCACTGCACAGTACGCAAAGCCCATTGCACACCAACTGTATGCTCCAACTATAATCAATGTCACTGCACAGCACGCAAAGCCGTCTGCATACCAACTGTACGCTCCACCCATAATCAATGCCACTGCACAGAACGCAAAGTCCCCTGCACACCAATCAAGCGTTACACCCATCATCAATGCCACTACACAGCACGCAAAGCCATTTGCACACCAACTATATGCTCCACCCCTAATCCATGCCACTGCATAGCATGTAAAGCCCCCTACACACCAACTATACGCTCCACCCATAGTCAAAGTCACTGCACATCACGCAAAGCCCCCTGCACACCAACTATACGCTTCACTCAAAGTCAATGCCACTGCACAGCACGTAAAACTCCCTGCACACCAACTATACGCTTCATCCATAGTCAATGCCACTGCACAGCACGCAAAGCTCCATGCACACCAACTATACGCTCCACCCACAGTCAATGCCACTGCACAGCACGCAAAGCCCCCTGCACACCAACCATACGCTCCACCTATAGTCAATGCGACTGCACAGCACGCAAAGCCCCTTGCACACCAACTATACGCTCCACCCATAGTAAACGTCACTGCACAGAACGTAAAGCCCCCTGCACACCAACTATACGCTCCAACCATCATTAATGCCACTGAGCACAAAACCAAACGATGTTTTCAACCACAAACATACCCCCCACCTATTGTTATTGCCACTGAACACCAGACCAGACAAAATATCATCCACCTCAACCCTATGTCCCTTCCAGGGTATCCCAAACAAACCCCAATGATCCTCATCACAATTCTAATCACCATGTCCTCAGTCAGGCGTCCATAATAGGGACTTCACAATCTAGAGAGAAGACAGGCAATAAAGATTCCCATGACCATGTAAACAATAAAATTTACACAGCGTTAAATACTTTAAAATTGCAGCTAAAGCCAACTCCAACAGATGGCCACTGCCTGATACATGCCATTAGCCAATCATGGAAGCACCAAATTGGGTATTGTCCCGAACAAGACATTGAGTCGTTACTGGGCGCTGCATGGCATGAAACCGATGTGAACATGAACTACTATTCAGGTTTTATCGCAAAAAACGAGTACGACGAAGCATTCCTAATATTCAAGGAACAGCCCTTTTACAAAAGAGACTACAAGCAACCCCTGGGAGACCTGGTTCCCACAATGCTGAGCAGCACTTTGAGACTTCAGATTGACATCGTTCAGGAAGTCGCCTGCGCCAATACAACAATAAGGTCCATCAAGCCAGACTTGAATAACAATCAGACAGGTCTCGGAGTATTCATTCACTTAAAAGACCATCATTACAGCGCACTTGTACCTATTCAGAAATTCTTTCATTCCTCCAAAACGAACAGTGCATCAAGTGAGGAAAACTTCTGCTCCAATAAATTCACCGCCCTGTACGATGCATCTGATATCTGCATCTATGAAGAAAACTCACCAGACTGAGTCCCCAAAAGCCAGGACCTCGTTACAGGCAACACCACGGTCATCGAGAGTAGCAACACAAATCGAAGCAATAGTCATTGCAGAGCACCCGCGCACATGTGACAAGTTCGTAATCGGGCCCTTCGCAAGCTGGGCGACAAAGCAAGCAATCTTCGACCAAAAGAACGGAACCACATACAAATAAAACACATAAACGTGCGAAGTCTCTTGTCTAAGCTAGACCAGATTAAACTGATGATAAGGGATGAAGATGTGGATATACTCTGCCTTACAGGTACATGGCTTGCAACCAGCATGGATAGCAACTTGATTCAGATAGATGGGTATGAACTGTTCAGAAAAAGACGAGATAAAAGAGGAGGCGGTGCCTGTATCTATGCCAGAAATGAGTACACAACCAGGACATTAAAAACGGTTGGATGTGGAGACGAAGTGGACGATGTTTGGATTACCGTCCAAGTAAGAACAACTAAATATTTTATTGTCGGAGCCATTTACAGGCCACCCAAAGCCAGCAACCAGTCAATCAGCCACATAGAATCTAATCTCCTGACATCAGCTACTTTGAAGAACAACATGTACGTCTTAGGAGATTTCAATGACGATCAATTAAAACCTAATAAATTTGCCCCAGTATTTAAAAGAATAAAACTTGAGCAACTCATTTAGGAACCAGCTAGAATCACGGAAAACAGTAGCTCATAGCTCGATCTGATAACTACAAACAATAGATCGTTTGTCATAAGCACCAAGGCTTGTGGGTCACTTGCCGACCATCAATAAATAAGCTGCCTGATCACAGTACGCGAAGAAAAACGGGTACCAGTCATCTGGACGTGTAGAACCAAAGAAAACTACTCACGAGATGCCATGAGGCAAGAGTTATGGAACAGAATCACATCGCTTAGTAACATTCGCAACACAGACGACGTGAATATTCGAGCGACCATTTTTGCAGACACGTCCTCAGCAGCTCTCGACAGTGTAGCATCAATAGTAACAAAAAAATACCTCGCCCTCCAGTCAGCTGGATGACTCCTGAACTCAGGCAGGGAATACAAACCCGAAATCTTTTCAAAAGTTTCTGAAAGGTTAAACTAACAAAAATGGTAATAGAAGTAACACATATTCAAATAGCACGGATTTGACCGACGAACCGCGTGTTTTAAATGTCGTGCAAGTGGTTTGCCAACCGATGAGAAAACTTAATAAGCAAAGCAAAGAGAGATGCACACCTCGTTTAATTAGAAAAAGCAAAAAACAACCCGAAGCAGACTAGGAACATCCCTGGGAATATTGTGCCCCACAAGAAACCAAAAAAGTCCTCACACTATGAAAACCCAGAAGAAATAGCAGAATCATTCAGTGAGTTTTTCGCTAACGTTGGAAAACACACATACAAAGAGGTGATGTACGAACACTGCAAAACTTTCTCGGTGGTTCACGAAACCCCGGTAATGCATAAGCTAACTCGGTTCACAGTTCCATCTCATAACGACTCATCCACCAGGAACGACCAAATGTGGACACCGAGCCCGGTAAGCAGACTGGAAATTATTTCGGCTATTTTCGCGCTTAAAAATACAAATTCTTGTGGGAACGATAGAATAGCATTACAGTACCTCAAAGACGGGTTACAAATTATTTTGCCATATCTCCAGCTGCTCATCAGCACATTCATTGTAACAAATACTTTCCCTCAAAATTGGAAACACCCGCTAATCAAAGCTATCCATAAAAAAGGGGAGGTAAACGACCCTTCAAATCCCAGACCCATAAGCCTCCTACCAGTAACTTCAAAAATCCTGGAAAAGATCATTGCACGTCAACTTCTTGACTACCTAGAAGAGGCGAACCTGCTCAATGAATGTCAGTAGACATACAGACCGAAGACCTCCACTGAAGACGCGCTACTGAAAATCTCCGAACTCGTATACAAAGCTATAGACGAAAATAGTCAATCATTACTCGTGCTGCTGGACCTCTCTAAAGCATTTGATAGTGTAAATCACGATATTTTGCTGCAAAAACTAATAGAACAAAACATCCAAACACCCTGGTTTGAAAGCTCTCTCAGGCAGCGGTCCCAGTCTGTCGTGTTAGATGGAAAAATTACCTCTTTTCCACGACAGGTAAATTTCGGGGTTCCACAAGGATCGATTCTCGGACCGGTTCTTTTCCTTCTGTTTATCAATGACATAAACTGTGGAAACCCTATCGACAATGCCAGAATGACATTATACGCTGACGACGTTCAATTGCTGTTCTTTAGACCAGCAAACGAATTAGAAAAGCTGAAGAAGGATGCAGAAACAGCGCTAACCCACAAAAATAATTGATATTCTTCAAATGGGCTTAAAGTTAATGCGAGTAAAACACAGTGCATTATCATTTAATTGAAAGCAAACACGAAGAGAGTTCCCGAAAATTTTGCTTTGGACTGTATATGCGTAAAAACTCCTCTTGACAACAAAGTCAAAAGTCTGGGAGCGTAGCATGATCCCAATATGACCTTTGGACATCATGTTGATAAGCTCTACTCCAAACTGAATGGTACACTTATGTTTCTCAGTCGAATTAAGAAACAACTCGACTTCAAGTCCAAACTTCTCGTAATCAATGCTCTGATTTTTTCACATTGAAACTACTGCCCCACCATTTGGGATTTGGGGTAAGTGCGTGAAAACATTACTCTCAGACATTCAACGCAGCATAAATTTCAACGCAAAAGTAGCTCACGATGGAAATTTTAGAAAGAGCGATCACGTGACACCAATTCTAAAGAAACTTGTAGTCTAACACTTCTGTAGTCTCCGCACAATCTCCAGCCAACCTTCTTGGGTACCACATGTAATGGTGACGAGAACGACTAAAACTGAGCAAAGCAGTACAAGTTTTTAAAATTCAGAACAAGCTCTCCTGTTCCAACGGTGTTGTATTGACAAATCAAAAAGCGGCCCATCGACGATCCACACGGAATGAAAATAACATTGACACAGAGTTCAGAAGAACAGAGATTGGAGTCAAAGCTTTCACTATTTCAGGTCCAAAGAGTCGATGACGATTAACACAAAACTTGTAACGTAAAACTATATTTTCCAGCTCGCTCAGAGCATCAACACCACCACATGGTCAACAAAACACTAACATAACCTCACATACTATGTTTCTCTGATCTCTCTTCCTATTTGTCTTTGTGCAAATAGCAGCTGCCAATTCAAACACGGCTGCACTGTTGCAGAATCTTGCAATTTCACCTCAGCGTGCCCTGTCCCTATTGACTTGACTTCGCATCGTTCTGGCCCTAAAATAAATTATCTGTGCCTTTGAGGACAATTGTTTAATATGCGATGTAGATATATATGTTTCTCCGTGCAAAAGGTGTGTACTCTGTTACCATGCCGCAAAAATACCACACTGGTTGGTGTATGAATGCAGTTTTTTTACTATGCCAGTGGTTCTCTAACTCACATAGATCCACCCATACCGTCGCTTTCTCTGCTATTCAATTGATTAGGCTGTGGGTCTGAATAAAGAATTCATACTAATTACTATGCAAAAGATATCAATGTCAAATAGAAACATATTTTTTCATCAGGATATAACGCACACTTGTTGCGGACCTCAAACCTACCATGATAGTTTGGTGAAGCTGG
>SDVV010035595.1:0-11040 GCA_016164225.1 Gammarus roeselii
AGCGCATTGTTTTGCTGCACAACACAAGGGCAGAGTAAATAAACCTCTGTACTTTGACGCACGAGAGATCAGTTTATTATGTGTGGTCGGTAAGTTGTATGGGCGAGTGCCGATCAAAAAGATTACAGACTGTACGGATGGCGCAGTTGAAGAGGAGCAGTGTGGCTCTAAAAGTGGTAGAGAGTGCGCCGATCAGATTTTGGCACTAAAGCAAATCCATGAAAAATACCTTGCAAAGGGAGATGATGTGTTCTGGGCGTTCATGGATCTGGAAAAGGCCTACGACAGGATTAACAGAAAAGCGCTGTGGAAGGTGTTGCAATTGTATTGAGTGGGCAGAAATCTTTTGATAGCAGTTCCGAGTTTCTATGTTGATAGCAGAGCATGTGTCGCAGTGGGAAGAGAGAGGAATGATTAGTTTACAGTGGTAGTGGGTCTGAGACAGCTCTGCGTTATGATTCCCTGGCTGTTTAACCTCTACATGGATAAAGTGACCAGGGAGATGAACGCGTGTGTATTGGGTTGTGGCTTGGAGCTGTTTCCAAACGAATGGGCGGAGTTGGCAGTTGAGCCAGTTACTAATTTCGGATGACATGGTCCTTGTGGCGGATTTTGAGGAGAAGCAGTGTAGGCTAGTATCGGAGTTTGACAGAGTGTGTTAGATTAGAGGAGGAAGCTTCGAGTGAACGTGCGTGAAATCACAGTGATAAGATGTTCGAGGAATTCCGATGCTCGAGGAATCTCGTTGCTCGAGGAATCTCGATGCTCGAAGAATCTCGATGCTCGATGAATCTCGATGCTCGAGGAATGTCGATGCTCGAGGAATCTTGATGCTCTAAGAATCTCGATGCGAGCAGAATTAGTGTCCTTCTAAATGAAAAGGTAAGAGAGAAAGTTCAGTGTTTTAGGGATTTGGGCCCCAAAATGCAGTGGAAACTGAGATGAAGTCGCGAGTGAAAAGGTAGTGGATTCCAAGTTGGAAAAATATTTTTTAAACTGGCCGCATATCCGATACATTGCTTACTAGCCCACAGTATTAACGGTGGTTACTTGCTTTAGCTCACGATATTCACGGTGGTGACCTTGAAAAATAATAAAATAACGCCCTATCCTGACCCAGCGTCGGATGACCAGACGGAGCTGACGGATTCGTCAGCGTCTCAGTCCGCACAGTCCGCACAGTAATGAGCAGCTGACTGTGCCATCCTGGCATAGTCAGCTGCTCCTTATCTACTTGATTCGGTCGCAATTGTGGAGCTTATTACATATTTACAGGTTTTTGGTAACAGAATAGTAATTAACTTTGAATTTGGGAGGAAGTTAGCTGTAAATCATTGTTGGGTGCTTTGGGTGATGTCGTTATCATTTTCAGTGATCGGCAATTCATTTATTGCCTCCATTTGGTTGATGATCAACTGCTCATTATTTACATCTTCGATTGATGATTAGCTTCACATAATTTACGTCCACGGCTGATGATCTACTGCTCATTATTTCCATCTTGGCTGATCGTCAGCCTCTCATAATTTACACGCTTGGTTGATGATCAGCTGCTCAATTTTTACGTTCATGATTGATGATCGGCTGCTCAATATTTACGTTCATTATTGATGATCAGCTGCTCAATATTCACGTTCATGATTGATGATCGGCTGCTCAATATTTACGACATGATTGATGATCAGCTGCTCATTATTTTCGTTCATAGCTGATGGTCGGTCATTATTTAGATTCCCTGCTGATGGTCATCGGCTCATAATATACATCATTGGTTGATGACCGTCAGCTCATTATTTACATCCTTGGCTGATTGATGGTCAGCTGATCATTATTTACATTATGGATGATAGTCAGTGGCTTATTATTTACATCCTTGGCCGATGATCAGCTGCTCATTGTTCACAATCGTGCTTGATGATCAACTGCTCATATCTTACATGCTTGGTTGATGAACAGCTGCTCATTAATATCATGCATGTTGAAGCTCGGTGGCTCATTGTTTGCATGTTTGAGTGATGCCCAGCCGCACATTTCGTACATAACTTTTCTATAGTTAGCTGCTCAAAATTTTCACGACGGTCTAGACTCCTTATCTTCATAGCTTGGGTCGTTGCAGGCTGGTTATATTAAGATTCCATGTAAGACTCATTCCGGCTACATTTTTGCCTCACACGGGCCGCACGTTTGTCTCACTCACGTGGACGTCTTGTATCACTGAGTCTGCTTACGGGTCTCAATTATTTGCACACCTTCTCCAGTACTGTCGTTCTTTTTCATCCGGCAATCTAGTGAGGACGAGTGCTCATTGGGCATGCATAGAAACTAGAGTGGAATGAGGGAATTGTGTTGTGAGGATATCTTCCAGCGATGAGGAAAATACGATTGAAAGGGTACAGAAACGCTTTATGCAAGCGAATAAAGGATCTAAAGGTTATCCATTGTGGAGTGGGTGAATTTATTTTACATAAATCATGAATTTTTCTATGTGGTGATACTAAATGCAGAGCTTTCACTGCTTGTGATGGGAAGTAGATTTGCACAGAGACTGCATATTGCATGTGTGTTGATTGTAGAACAATTGGAGTTCAGATAAACTGCTCAAACGCTCTGCTTGTGCTCTTAAGCACGATCATTGATGTTCATCGTAAGTGAAAGCGAGAATAGTTTTGATGTACAATACACAATTAGCGGAATTGGTGCATACTTTGTCAATAATAATTCTCAATGCTTTTCGATAAGTTTATAGCAGCACAAGCAACCCTTTCTCCAGACTTTTATTAACGGACAAATGGCAGAGCTTGCGTGGCTCCACGCTTGCAGAACTGGATGCAAATCTCTCAGGATAGGTCATGTGGTATAGCTGAGGACGAAATTTCCTTCCAAGAAACTAAATCACATCCCAGCTCTGAGGATTGAACCATCGCAGTGGTTGATGTTCCTCGAATTATGCACCCTTTCCTTGACGACCGGAGTATCGGGACTTTATGTTTTTATTCTGAATGACTTTAGTAACTTCATTCTTCCGGTCTAAAAACGATTATATTCTGTCAAACGCAATGTGGTTTTGCACTGTCAAGATAATTTCAATTTTATTGTATCGATCGCAATCATTTTTTTATGTCGGTCGCCTGCTGTTCGATCAATATTCCGAAACGGATTAGCAGGTAATAATTAAAATTAACAATCACTGATATTTTCTTTCGAATTTAAATTAGTGACTCCTAAAGAATGTTCGCGAATGCATTGAGCATAATTAATATATAACCGAAAACATTTGACAAAATTATTCGTCTCCAGAGGTGGGATGACACTTTTTTCCTCTATAGTCGGTGGGGTACAGACGCACATCGTAACTTCTCATCGGATGCATGTGTCAGTAAGCAAAAGAAAAGTGGATTTTATTTTTAAAATGCAATCTTCGTGGCTCCTCATTAAAAATAGTATTGTCTTACGTATCTTCATTACTGACTAACTTGAGCACTAATGTGATAACGTATCAAGTCGCTAGGATTATGAATTTCATAGATATTGTGGTTGAAAAGAAGTTAAACAACATTGGACGAAAAATAAATTGTTCGGATTTGAGCGAATTAGTGATAAAATATTCTAAGTGATAAAAGACAACACCAGGACTTTTGGCTCAAATAGGTAGCCTTCTGATACCATAGGATAAGTTCTGAACTAGAACGTCATATTCCATTTCGGTTTATTAAAACCACAATGAAGGAATAACTTAGTTATTTAACTTCGATTCAGCAATACAATCAAACGTCACGTTTCGATTGTTTAGCGGCGATTCACAGCAAAACAATAGAAACGTGACTTAAACAATTCGATTGTTTTGCTATTTACGACCTCCGCTGAAAGTTTGTTTCATTCTTCGACAACTCTCTACGTGAAAAAAATACGTGTGATGTCGAGTGAGAAACGCTTCCCAACGATTTTGTATCCATTGTTCCTAGTCACTCCGCTCGCATCGACAGTGGGAAGGCCCGTTTTCCTTACCCTTCATAATCGTCAAAACCTCGATCATGTCTCCTCTGACTCGACGCTTATCTAGTGAATAAAGATTGACTTCGATTTATTGCGCAGCGAAGGAATAAGTTTGGCTGATCTACGTTGACCCTTCTATAATTCAATAACGTCTTTTTAAATATTGGGAGACCATAATTAAACGAAATATTGGAGATACGGTCGAACAAATGCATTGTAGAGCTTATGAAATACTGTGTCTGTTTTCGTACGAGACAGTGCGGGATATCATACATAGAATTGTGTTGTCATTTTTGACAGCATCATTACATTGCTTGCCGCTTTTTAAGTCGTTGCAACTGATGACACATAAGTCTCTCTTTTCGGTGACAGGAATTAGTTTCTCACTGGACATTGAGTATTCGTGCTTTCATTTGCCACATTTCTGACAAATAAACACTTTTGTTCAGGTCTAATTAGATTTGCTAACACTCTAGTTTGGTTTGGGAGAGGAGGAAGCTTTGAGTGAACGTGGGTAGAAGTAAAGTAATGAGATGCTCGAGGACTGTTGATGCAAGCAGAATTAGTGTCCTCCTAAATGGAGAGTTGTTGGAAGAAGTTCAGTTTTGTAATTATCTGGGCTCACATGCTAAGAAGACAGAATTTATGGAAACTGAGGTGAAGTCGCGAGTGAAGGAGGGGTGTAAAGTGCTGGGTGCACTGAGGAGTGTAATGAGCTGCAGTACGTTAGGGATGGAAGCAAACTATGATGTACGGAGCTAAGACTTGGGAGGTGAGAGCAAAGGAGAGAAGAAGGTTGAATATTTTTGAGAAGAAATGTTTGAGGAGCATAGCTGGAGTGTCTCTGAGAGACAGGTTCAATAACGACGTGATTCGAATCAGGACGGGAATGGTGAAGAAGTTGGAGGACCGAGTGGATTCGCGTGTTTTGAGATGGTTCGGGCACATGGTGAGGATGGACGAAGGGAGATTGGTAAATGAGGTGATGACGGCGGAGGCGAGTGGTCGCAGGCCTAAAGGTACACCGAAGTTTGGGGGGATGGATGGTTTGAAGCAGGCTATGGGAAGGAGAGAGAGCAGAGAGAGCATGCAATGAAAAAGCGTAAGTGGCACTGTTTTGATGTGTTTTCCCGCCCTTGGCATCACGTTGCCGGGATGGTCGTGGGTTGGGGAGGGGAGGCGGTCATCATGATGTGGCGGTGGTAAACCATTGAAACTGTCGGGCCCTGCTACTGGCAACGGAGCCACGGACCGCACCCATGACCCAGAGTGCGTGTTGCGGGGTTCTCGGTCGGACCATTTAGCGCAAAAAGAGTAAATTGTGAGAGTGCGAGCGTGCGCCTTGCCGTCGGCCACCCTCCTTTCTGTGAGATTTGACCTAGTATCTGCATCTGCCTGTATCTGTAGTTCGGTTTACACTTTTCCTCTTATCTTAGTATCGTCTGCAAACTTGCTAATGTTCGAAAGCACGTGTCTATTGAGATCGTTTACGAATATCATGAAGAGAACTGGACCAAACATGGATCCTTGAGAAGTGAAGAATGAAACCTAGTAAAGAGAACAAAATCTGAATTTATCAGTGGCTCGAAACAATGGTGTAATTTGTTTGCCAATGAAAATTATGTTATTTAAAAATTCAAATTTAAAATCATTTATTTTCAATTTTCAACTGAATTAATCAAACAATCTTCTAAGTGAAATTTTCTGCTCAAAAAGTTAACAAAAACGCAAGAGTACTCAGACTCACTTTCCTCCCCTACCTAGCAATCGATCTAGGTCAATGAAGATGTACACGGCAATTTCTTCCAACTCGGATTATTTTCATGTTGGATGAGGAAAAGAATGCTTTCCAATTCCAGAAATGGATAGAGCAATAAAATGATTGTGGGCGAGCTGGTACTGTCCGGGGATATCTTCAATCATGTTCTGTAAAGAGGTGGATAGGTAGCGGAAAGGGGAACCGTGCAATACAGAGAGGAGGACAAATGTAAGCGACTGGTTGTTGATTGAGAGTAGCGATGTACGGAAAAAGTGGGCAGTATACTTTGAGGAGTTGCAGATTATTGAGGAAATTAATGAGACTGATATTGTTGCTGTCGATGTCGATGCACGCCGGACGGTTTTGGTGCTGAAATGTTGTGGATATTACTAGGGAATAAGTGCAAAAGGCAAGAGTGTGGATCACCTGATTGGATGGTGTTGCGATTGAGTGGTGATTCTCCTGCAGTGTTCCGTTGTATTTGGGCACTGAAGACAAAAATGTTCCCAGTTACTCAAAAAGGTGTCAGTTTGTTGTGTTGATTGGTCATTTGTACAGGAGAGTGCTAAACAAGAGTACTAGAGAAGGTGCGGATGGAGCGACTGGCAAGCAACTGTGTGGCTTTAGGAGCAGTAAGAGTGTGCAAATCTGTTTCTTGCAGTGAGAAAATTTGTACGGAGTTCCTTGCGATGGAAAATAACGGGTTCCGGACTGTTTTGGATCTGAACAATGCTTTTTTTGGAGACAATAGAGAGGCGTTGTTGGCGTTTTGTGTTGTAGTGGGCGGAATTTTGTTAAGCGCTGTCCTGCGTTTCTATATTGGTAGTAGAGCATGTGTTAGAATTGGGAGCGAAGTGATTGCTTGGTTCTGAGTGAAAGCGGAATGGTACAAAGTTGCGCTTTTTCCCTCTGGCTGTTCACTCGTTACATGGATGAATTAGTAAGATAGGTGAGCGCGAGTGTATGGGTCGAGGTTTGGAGGTGTAAAGAGCTAACGGGTAACGGCTATTGGCAGTTGAGTCAGTTACTGGTTATGGATGTTACGAAACTGGTGGTAGATTCCGAGTAGAAGTTGTGTAGGCTAGTTTCGATGCTTGGTAGGGTGTGGGAGATCAGGAAAAGGACAGTTAATGTGGGTTAACGTTAAGTATCGAGTTGTTTCAGGAATGACGACTAGGTCACTTCTCGCCTAAATGGTCAATTGATAGAGGAAAATCAAATTTTGAAGTACCTGGGCTCTCATGTGGAGATGACTAGACTATTGGAAACTGAAAAGAAATCATAAGAGGAAGGAAGGGTGTATATTGATGGATGCATAGAAAAGTCTAATGTTTCCATTCTATATGTATGACATTGGGTATAGAAACAATGAGAAGGTTGTAGGAGGGGTAATTGTCTCAACTCTGATCTATGGGCTAAGACAGGGAAGGGGGCGATAGCGGAAGAAAGATAATGGTTGAATGTTTTCGAGAGGAAATGTTTTCAAAGCATGGCCGGAGGGATGCAGACGGCGAAGAATTCATTGTACGAATTAAACCTCATCCATTACACATGCTGGTAATGGATGATGGGAAATTTGTGGACAATGTGATGAAAGCGGAGCTGAGCGGACGTATGACCGATGTTTGTGTAGTAGAATAGCGTAAAGCAGGTTTTACGGAGGAGTGACATCATTTCGGATTAAGCCAGAAAGCGTGCAATGGATGGGCGGGAGTAGAAATGATTCTGAATATAAGAGTTTTTTGCGCGGCTATGATGCACTTTTCCGCTTCACGTTGGTGTGGGGAAGCCAGACAATTATGACGTCGGAGGGGTAAACCAGTAGGAGCAGTCGGGGCCTGCTGATGACACTGATCTCGGACATCCATCATGAACCCGAGTTTGTCATGCTTGGTTCTGGCCAGACCTTTTAGCGCTAAATGGCTTTGGTTTGGTTTGTGTGTGAGTGCTTGGGAAGAGGGTGAGGTCCTTCTTGCCTTCATTCTTGCTCCCCGTTCGGAGGATTTGGCTCTGCGACTGTATCTAATATTCTTTATCACTATTTTCTCAAGAAATGCTATCTAGATTACCATTTCAGTTTCGCTTCTAATCGACTCGTATTGACGAAACCAAAAGTTGCGTTCCCTTTTTTCCTGCCAACACACACCTTGTGACCAAATAAACAACACGCTATGTTTAACATATTTCGCTTTGGCATATACACTTTGCAAGCCTATAACTAGGCATGACATCTGATGAAGTTATTTCCATTGTATTTTTCTGAATAATATAAGTTCATATGTGGCCAATAGACTAATTACAAATCCTGGTCAAGAAGGACAATTTTCATAGATACGGTGGCGAGTAAAAATTTGTCAGTCGAGTCAGTCTCGAATTCTGTTGGGATTTGAGATTTATGTGTTGATTGGTGATGAAGGGGTGAGCAGGCTATGGGCTGGTGGATGAGGAGAAAGTGAGGTGAATGCACGTGTTTTCTTCTGTGTGGGCGAGCAGGATGCGTTATGGTTGGTGATGAAAAGGCGCAAGGTACGAGTTGGTTGGTGATGAGAAGGTGAGCAGGATACGTGTTGGTTGGTTATGGTTACCCGAATACGCATGGTTGATGTGATGAAGGTGGGAAGAATACGTTTTGGTAAGTTATTTGAGCGTATGTCAAGGTTGACAATGTGAAGGTGAGCAGCAGTAAATCAAATGTTCGGAGCAAACTGCGTAGACTGTTAGCCGTGTTCTTCGTTCATTTTTTAAATGGTAAACGTCAGATATGAAACAGTTTCTGACCAAACGTTTCTCATTTACCAGGCATGGACCCACGAAAATATTTCAATTATTGGTATTGATTGCCCATATTACAGCTTTCATTTTTTGACTTGCACAAATTTTAAAAATTATCTTATTAAATAAAATTGGGATCTCGGTGATGCACACAAAGGATTAGGGATTTGAGTATTTTGAGACTTTAAATGATGCAGAGGATTCAAAGAAATTGAGAAATAAAAGATTGAAAGCAGTTAAAGTGCTAAAGAATTTGGGAAAACAAAGGATTTAAAAATTTAAAGGATGTATCGATATAAAATATTGAAATATCTAGAAGATTTGATGATTCACAAATAATGTAGGTATAAATACTGGTTGGTATATTACAGATGATGTGTAGCATGGCTTGGTCAGTGTAAGCTGTTATAAAGACGACGTTACTACTTAGATCTATTGAATATTGACTTACAGCGGAAGGCACTAAATAAATTTGTCTGTACATTCAACCAGTCGAATGACATTGTTGAATGACATAAAGGTAAACAGACATTCACTTAATCATGACAATTTGCTGGCTAAACTGACATTCGATTAGAAAACTGGGAGTATAATTGTTCAACATGAGGTTGCATAGTACATTTATCCGCAATATGTTTGCCATCGAAAACATAAATTTTGGAACTAACTGCATAGTTACATGACATGTTACATAAAAAATATGAACAGCAACAGGAAATGTGAGTGTATGAGAGGAAAAATAAAATATGTCTTTATAATCACGCTGATAAATAACAAATAGTTGACATAGTATATTTGATCAAGGAAGTTAATTACGATTCTAGAAATTTGGCTTGTACAAGTTCGAACAGGTATAGTTTTATTTAACGTTTGAAGTCACCTATACTGCAACTCGTCCTTTTATCTATAGCAATCGAATTATAAGTTTCAGCAGCTCGGTGTTTTGGAACCAGTTTTGATTGTGTAGACTAGTTACGGTCAATTAAAACATCCGTATTGTTACGGAGATTATTCATTGGGTTAGTTCTTATAAAACAGATGCAATCTATGTAAGATATTTGACTTGAAGCTTTGTAAAAAAATACAGCGGACGAAAACTTGATGATGCGACACAGTGGGAGAACATTTTATTGACAGAAGAGAGGCAACGTATGATTGCGTCTGCAGGCATGTGATGTGTTCTAATGAAACGCACTCGATTACGAACGATAGGTCTTAGGTTTGTTATGTAGGTAGAAGGATACACTATGGGGATGAAAGAGATGAAAGCGTAAGGGATGAAAGCGGTTTTTATGCCCAAGTTTTAGATTATTTCGATTTTTGTAAAGAAACCACACTATTTTAATCATTTTAAAGGCAACAAAGGAACCTTATTTTATTCCAATTAAGTCTCTGGTCTTCAATTTCACCGATGAATTTGTTTATGCCACGGAGACAACTAGTTTTGACCTGTGCTAGGAATGAGTATCTTCCGCCTGGAAAAAAATTTTACCTGCGTCTTGTCGACACTTAGTGTCAACTTATTAGATGTGAAGCAATTGAAAATGCGGATCATTGGTTAATAATATTGGTAAAGTGTCATAAAAAATACAAAGGATACCCTGTCGCTAGTATTCAGAATATCATTCATACAGATAAGAAAGATCAAAAGTCTAATGATCGACCCATAAGGTACTCCTTTATTTAGCGCACATACATATGAGGATTGTTTTTGCCAACTTAATAGGTATTTCTATCAAGAAGATATCTCTGTATCCAGCTGATGTCAATGGAATTACCTCCTTATTATTACAATTTCCCTACCAAATATTCATGATTCACGCATCGGAAGCTTTGCTAAGGTTCATAATAGTTGCTACAGTGACTTACCCTTTATCAAACTCACCAATAAACAATAAAGCAAGCTCTGTATTCCTGGAAGCCTGGAAACTATTTAGATTTTCTTTGCTTAGATATGACTTTTGATACAAAGTGAGTATGTAGTCTAGTGTAAGAGACTTTTCCAAAAAACTTCGCTCATGACGGGCTGCACTGATGCACTGATAAATTGGACTAATTTCAGCAATTGTGAGTGCTTAGGGGAAAAAATCCCTGCTGGGGTGATTTATTGATTAGTCGGGTCGAGGAAGCTTTAATAATCCCGGAAATTTATTAAATTAAGTTGTTTGGAATTTTATCTTAGCCAGTGCTGCTACTATTGAAACACGGACCCCAATGTAATTCCAACCCTCATATTAAATAAGATACAAAGAATGTTCAGCGATAGTCAGAAAAAAACGTGTACGTGCTTTTAAGTAGGGTAATAATAATGTGATGTCTCCCACTTCGATTGAATTTTTTTTTTCGGGATTGGTGAAAAGAAAATCTAGGGTGAATAACATCAATGTAGTAGATCATTTTGGATCTATAATGCGCGACCGTCTTTACACAAACGCATATGCATCCTTTTTTTATGGTAAGCATAAAATCCATTCACTGTCTACCGTCTGATAACCCGCTACTTATCAGCTACTTAT
>SDVV010035596.1:0-11040 GCA_016164225.1 Gammarus roeselii
TAAAAATCAATTGTATATCTGACTTTGATTTAAAATATTCGGTTCGGAAACATGAGGAGAGAGAAATATGTCTCAAACTACATCATTGATAAAGAACCCACAGAGTGGCACTGATACCAAGGATCAAGATAACACAAGAGAGGGAGGTCGAAGTCATTACTAATGGTTCGTTAAGATACTCACGTTGAATTTTTGGTGTGAATAGTTATGTTTTCGTATAAATGATATCCCGTGTATATTTAAATATGTATGTGTCAAAATCTATTATCAATAAATAATATATCTAATTAATCTTTGTTTGCAATATCCTAAATTTAACTAGAATGATTAGCATTGAAATGCACTAAAACGCCTCTTGCCTTACGTTGTAAATGTGATAGATATTAGGCTAATTGGAGTTGTACACAGCTACCTAAGCTATAGTAGATATATATCTCATCAGGTCCAAACAGAAGCTAAAGCACAAGCCTACAGCTTCTTTAGTGACACCCTGAAACCATGCTACGATGACAAACGCACGCTTGCGCGAATGCGCGTGTGAGCGCGTGGACATCGAGGCGTAAAATGCGGCCAGTTCCCCTGGCTGATTACATGGACTTCCTACACATATCCCGAAAATACATCCTTTGTACGCTGAATCAAATAAATGACTGCTGGGACTACTGAAAAGCGAAACGGCCAACGATTGCCCAAGTGAGATCATTTGCTTCCAACCAACGTTTTACAGTATGTTGCTAGCATTTCCGAGGCCACAGACCAGCAGCTAATGGTAGCCAAACCGTAAATGCTCATGTAAAATAAAACCGTATAACAAATACGAAGATATTTAGGTTTGCGGACCTATCAATCTCCGACAGAAATACTACCATACCAGTACACTTTCGCGTGAAATCATGAAAACACGTCAACATGAACATGTTATAACCTGTTAATGTTCTTAGCGTTCATGCCGCGGAAATTCTGATAAGACAACGAACAGATATGAGCAAACTTACCTAATTTTTCAGGAGCGCATCCAAAATTTTGACAAGAAGCGTCCTCAACCGCACCCCACCAGAAATTTTCTTCTTGAAACTAGTATTGAAGGATTAAAACAGTCACGTATTTATTTTACAGGTTTCTCTATGCCTGATAAGAAATAAAACGATAGAAGGAGTTACTGCTGGAGTAAGTATAACGGAGCGCTAAGGGTTAAAGTAACCATGGCTTAATCATAACAGAATGTCATATATACATATAAAAATACCACAATGATGTTACAACCTACCAATTATGCCTGAAATATTGTAGAAGATGCAAATCTAAAATATCCTAAATTTCTATAACTGTATGAGATAACTATTTAAAATTCCAAAAAACAATACAAATTCAACATTAATCAAGCGATCATTACTAAGTATACATAACACACTTTAATAACTTAAAATAAATCCATATTGTTCATGTAATCTCGCCATTGAAATACCGCGTCAATGGAGCCCCTATATATCTCGTTAAAAACCTGGATAATGCAATATGGGGTAGATAGATTCTCTGTGCAGATGTTGCATCTTAAGAAATACATACATTAACCTGCAAACTACCTGACTAATAATCCATAATATTCCTATAGATATTATACACATAGCCTATATTCAATATCAAGCTGGCATCAAGCATCCCACCGCTAAAAAACTCCAGCAAACAACCTCCGAATGAGTCAATATACCACAACTAGATATGAATACAAATAATTTATGTACAGAAAAATATATAGAATTATAGTCCAAACAAAAAAATATAACAAAACATGATACGGAAAGAAGTTACAAGACAAAAAATAGGTAGGAGTAATCTCACCTAATTTTCCAGAAGCGCATCCATCTTTTTTCCTAGGGCTGTCCTAAGCCGCACCCCACCAGAAAACTTGCTATAACACTATTCATACCAGAATCGAATAAATATATATAACGAACAATAGTAGTGACCAAATTTACCCCACTACAACCATCTATGAAAAATATATACATTCAACGGGAAAAAGCGGGTGGATTTAATCAAATAATATCAATCGTGCAATAAAATATAATGTATAAACAACGAGTTCTATTCCAATGTATCCTTCACTAACAGCTCTCCTAATATGTAGCTTCATTTATTGCATAACAACATCGCATATCCTAATAAATCAGGTTTGAGCAGTAAAAGTTCCTATTCAAATGAGTCGTTCAATAACAAATATAGTAATATATATCATTCCCTCCTACCGTACGAAATATTCCAAACAATCATGTATAGCGTTGACAAGACCTAATAACGTACATCTATATAATCCCTCCATTAGCAATCGTATCTGAAAGCAGCCAGATACCGTAAGGAAACCGTAAGTTACCGTATGGAAAAACTGTATTTGTCCAAGACGACCATATGTCTCGAAATAAAATCTTTGTGTGACATTTGACGGATACAGATCATTAAGCTAATTACTGCTTGCGGTTGAACTATAGCAAACGCTTCTACTTGCGTTTTGACCACCCCAAAAGTAATTGGCCATAATAGAACTAAGTAAACCTACAAGTATAAGGTCCAAGCGATTAAGTCAGTCAACCAATGAAATAACATACATCCTAACAATTACATTGGCTGGCTCACAAAAAATTGCTCCTTGGCACCTTATATCCAGGAGCGCAACCAACTTTTGTCGAGGGGGTTGGGGTACTCGTGGGACCCCCAAAAAATTGCTATTCGTCGTCCCTATGCGTCTGACCCCCTCCCTTTTCCTCCTCCCCTTCCCTCTCCCCCCTTCCCGGGTGGTCTGTCTCTACTTATAGTAATTAACTTAACCACAAGAGCAATTGTCTTAACATACAACTAACCATTACATTGACCGAATCAAAAAATTTGCGTCATGGAAAAAGGGGCGTGCAAAAATCCGTAGACACCCTTAACAATTTGCTCCTTGGCACCCTATATCCAGGAGCGCAATTAACTTTTGTCGAGGATGGGGGGTACTCGTGGGACCCTAAAAAACTTGCTGAATGACGACACGCTATCTACTAGCGGCGTAGAAGCAACTACTTGCTGTCTGTTGAACGAGTCACATTCGTGGTTCTTGGGTTGTTCCTGCTGTGGTACGATAGACGGCTGCTCATCAATACTCTCCGGTTCGATCGATCAAAAATCTATCCTCCTGGACATAGCCCGCTTGTGTCACCGCTGGTTGCTGAACCAAAGGTTGCCTTGGGTCTTCTTTTTCTCCCCCTCCAAGCCCGCTCCAGCCTGAATCACCACGTCATCTTCATGTCCGACCACGAGTCCGGCCTGCTGCTGGAGTCATCCAGCAAGGCACGTCTGAAGGCCACTCGCGTGCGCACGCCCTTATGCCGGCAAATGTCGTTCAGCTTGAGAACGGGGGCCGCAGAACACAGAGACAAGTTCACCGCTGCAGGTCCACCGCTTGAAGTAGACGTATTATCAAGATTATCAGATTCTTGCCGAATCTTGGCGACAAGACGGGGCCCATGTCAGACTTCCCGTTGTTCGTAGTAGACTCGCCGAGACACTCCATGCTGGTCCAGGATTTCATAAACTAGGCCCTGACCATCAACTCTGACAACAGTATGGGATGCAGAGTAGCGCGGAGCCAGCTTATTCTGAGTCTGATAGGTTGGTAGCTTCCAAGCAACGATGTCCCTCAGAACAAATGGTCGAAAACGTGACGTCTCCTGTCTCCAACGCTGCTTGGACGGAAGAGGCCATCTCGCAGTTCTTATTGTGAAGAAATCAACCGGTGCTTTTCCCGTGGTATGATGCTTAGCATGATTGATGTTAATCAGCACTCGTGGCAGCTCCTCCGGCCAGGTAGTCCCGTTTTCTCTGCACGCTGTTGCTAGACCGACAAGAAGGTTCCGGCTTACACGCTCATTCCAGATGTTCGTATGGCCTAGGTAAGGCACGGACGTATGATGTAAATTGCAGAAAAATTCAGAAAACCTTACCTATGAGTAAATTGCAGAAAACTTTACCTATAAACTCCTTCTCGTTATCGGTCAACACAAATGCAGGCATTCTTGGCAAAACAGAGAAAATACTTTCCATCACCGCACGAGTCACAGTTGTTACAGTCTTATCCCGCAGAGGAACTGCATGGACAAAACGAGATGCCATGTCTATCCCGACCACCAGTCAGTTCAAGCCATAGGTGGCTTGATCCACCTGGAGAACGTCCAAAGCGTATTGGTCCAATGGGCTCGCGGCTGCCCTCCGTATCACGGGCTGTCCACCGCGGGAATAAATCTTGAACCTTTGGCATATATCACACTCTTTCTTTAGTTTCACTGCAGCCGACAGAAGGTTAGGATGATAATAATATCCTTTAAAAGCACAAATGAATTTTTCTCTTACCATGTGACCAACATCCGTGTGCATTCTTCTTAACAATGGCTGCAGCAACGCTTTTGGGATTTTGGGTATTGCCCCCTGTTTCGTCTGACACCACAATACTTCGTCCAATCAACATCTTCTTTCATACCGGACGCAACTTGCCAAATTTCATTTTCAATGCAGAATGGGCATCCCAGTCGACTTAAGTCATGTGTTCTACTGCTCTGGCAATCTCTTTTAACTCCAGAACTTTCTCTTGATAACCCTTTATCTCTTCGAAATCTAAATCAGTGTGGGTCAAGTCACTTATTTTTAGGTCTTCAGCCTCAGTCAAGTTAGGTTGCCTATCATTAACGTTTGTCGTGGCTTCTATTTTGTTACTTGTGTTCTCTTCTCTTGGTCTGACCTGCATAACCGTAGTTTCGTTCTCTTCTCGTTCGTCCTCAAACATGAAAATAGTTCTCTTGCTTGTCGACGGCTCAGAATTGGCCTGTTTCATACAGTCTCCCTTTGCAAGCAGATTGAAATGAACCCCGCCAACGAGATGAAGATGGGCTCCAACGCGCCCTGAAGTGCTAGGCACGTCAACTATTCCCAGTCTGTCCACGTGAATCTTCAATCCCAGATCACGGAGAGCGGCAAACGCGGACAACGCTTCGGCACAAGGGAGCACTCCAGTCTGCAGCATTGCCTTTAGATTTTGTTTCGATGTTTTAGACAATGAGATGCCATTATCTGCCGGTGTTTTCATTAACCTCTTTATCACCTCTGTACGCACTTGCAAGTGTGTGTCCATCGAATTGTACAGTATTAAAGAAAGACATTGGAATAGCGAGTCAGCACCTCCCGGAACTATGACATAATGTCATCTCTCTCAACTACGTAAGTTTCATCATCCACCTCAACAAAGTCATTCAAATTGAACGCGCGAGACAGACTATCCGCAACCCTGTTCTCTTCACCAGGGACGTATTGTGATTAGTAACTACCTGCGTTCAGATCTTCGAACGTTCTTAATAGTCTAGGGTCTACTTTTTTCATATTAGCTAGATAAATCAATGGTCGGTGATCTGATCTGATTACAAGCTCTCGTCTCGCTAGAAAGGTCTAAAATGTTTTACGGACCACCTAAGCGCAGCCAACTCTCTATCCGTTGTGCTCGCCTCCGTTTTGAACTTGGGTTAAGATCGCTCCGGCGACAATAATACTTGCGTCGGCCGTCACTGTTAACTTATTTGCGGACTCTGAAAATACAGGGTAGGTCAACACAGGAGGATTTATCAGGGCAGTTTTAGGCTTGTCAAATGCGATCGCGCAATTCTCGGTCCATCTGAGGTTCTCCGCCTTGGTTGCTCCAATCAATGGGACAATTAAGTCACTACACTTCAAAATGTGACGGCTAAAAAAGTTAACCATCCCAAGAAAAGCGCGAACCTGACAGACTGTCCGGGCATAAAATAATTTACTATCGCTTCGACGCCTTTTGGCGGTGGTTGTATACCGGCGGAGCTTATCGCATGACCGAGGTACTCGACCTTGCGTCTGAGCAAAGAACATTTCTGGGTTTAATTTCAAGTCTAGGCTATGTTAAACGCGACATGACGGTTTCTAAGTTAGCCAAGTGCTCCTCAAACTGGTGCCTACGATCAAAATACCGTCGATATACACCATGGCGACGTCCCACGACAATCCCGCTAGAACAAGCGAAATCAATCGTTGAGCCGTAGCTGAAGCATTAACCAAGCCAAATGGGAGTACTCTAAACTGGAAATGCAAACTCCCAGTGGGAAATGCAGTATATGGACGACTTTCCGGTTCCAGCTCTATCCGGTAAAATTCCTTGCTTAGGTCCAGAATTGAAAAACACTCCGTAGAGGACAGAGAGGACAACATGTCGACCATATTAGGCAAAGGGTGAAAGTCAAGCAGGGTGAATTTATTCAGTTGTGTATGATCACAGCACAATCTCAGTTCATTGTTTTCTTTCGAACCGGTACCAGGGGAAATGACCACAGACTATCAGAGGGTTTAATCATACCGCGAGCCTCTAGATCACGCAACTGTGCCTTAATTTCGCCCTTTAACGGTCCTAACACTCTGTGATAGCGTTGCTTAACCAGTCTCGACCCTTGACCATTTATCTTGTGCTGGACGGTCCTCGTTAATCCCAAATCCATATCACTGCAGGAGCTGTTTTTGAATACTTATCTAGAACAAATTTAACTCTCTCCAACTGGCTATCGTTAAGGTCTGTCTAGGAAAAATCGAGCCACGAGCTACAGCGACTGCTATCTGCTTCAACCTGTTCGGGCAAACGGTCACTTATGCTTACTGTATTTACTACATCATCAAATAATACCAGTCTACCAAGCAGAGCATTCCGAGGCAGTGAAAATTCACTGGAGAGTAAGTTCGCCAACTCAATAACTACCGTGCTGTCACTAATTCTATTTGAGGATCGGGCCACTAGTACTCCAGACTCACGCAAAGCGGAATCGTCTAGTTAGAAAACAAGGTCACAATTATTAAATGAGCAGCGTTGGAAACTTTCGCCCTTACTAAAATTCTCGATTCGGGTTGTATGTTGGTAGCGACACTAACTTTGGAAACACCAATGGTAGATTTACAACTGTCCTCAATAGGAATCTTGACTGGACCAACACCAATCGGGGTGAACATAAGTTTCCTAGAGCCAGCATCAAGAATTATTTAATGGCCCTCAAGAAAGTTCATACCTAGCAGCACATCACATGGCATGGAATCGTTAGGTGCAATCAATACTGAAACTGGAGGAGCTTCAAGATCGCCAATAGCAACTTTAGCAGTTGTTTGCCTATTCTCATTAGTTGCTCCTCCAAAAATTTTCAACGATCGTGATGTTATTGTTCTTGAATTGCGCGTTAGAATTGGGTTAGCAGACGCTATCGATTCTGAAATTAACGATACGCTAGAACGATTGTCAATCAAGTAACAATGCCTTCTGATTTGATGGTGACGTGTAGTGCTCGGCCGGTAATTCTCTCCTCCTTCGCTTTCATGAGCAGGCCCACGTCCTTCGTGTGGGCTGGTTCCTCAGTTGGCGCTGCCGGCGCCCGTTCCTTGGCAGCGCAACTCAGTTTTTTGAACGCTGTTGGGGAACCGACGATCCCATCGCGCGCTGGAACTCCCGACAATCTTTCATGAAATGCATCTACCATCCACAAAAAGGGCACACGTTGGTAGACGGGTCAGTTCGGCCTCATCCTCGATGTCCACCTCGTCCTTTGAAGGCAAGTCCCCGTTGTTCGCTACGTCCACTGCTGGAAAGTCCTCGTTGGCCGCCTTGTTCTCGGCCGATGTATTGGCTACGACTACTCGTAACTAGTGACCACAACTGCATCCGTTTTTTGATAGAGCTCGAGTTGAAAACATCAACAAACTGCGAAGATGTCCCTAACTTCAGATTAGCTATTTTTGATGGTTTAAGAGAGTCAATAACGTCAGCAAATATAACCCTCGGACAAGATGTGAATCAATCGCTTGACTATTTCTTGACTGCGCTTAAAAATATCGAACATGAGCATATCCCGCGCAAAAACAGGCGAACAACAGCCTATCAGCTCAAGTACTGGAATGGAGAATTGCAGCGCCTTCATTCACAAAAGAAAGCAAAGCATTCGGTTAAGCAGAGACATCCAAATGACGACGTAGAAAAAAATGAATACAAAATTAGCAGACGAGATCTAAAGAGGGTCCTGAAACGTAAGAAGAAAGATTATGAAAATGAAATTGCTGCCAATGCCCAAAGTAATCTGAAACAATTTTTAGTTATATTTCGAGCAAAAAAAAAGTTAAATCTGTAATAGGTCCTCTCGAGAACAATGTTGGTGAGCTAGAAACGGATGACGCCGAAATGAGTGTTCTACTTAACGAATACTTTTGCTCTGTATTAACGTTAGAGAATCAGGATATTCCTAATCCTGTGGATATCGTAGCGGCAAAACAAATTGAAGCCCTCACCACAGTGAACATTTTCCCCGACGAAGTTATTAAATATATAGATAAATTTAAAGTCACCAAATCTCCAGGTCCAGATCAAATTCATCCTAGAATTCTAGAAGAGACTAGAAACGAAATCGCCGAACATTTATCAAACATTTTCACCAAATCTCTCACAAATGGCACCTGCCCCTCTAAATAGGAAGAGGCCAATGTTACCTCAATTTTTAAAAAAGGGGACATAAAGTGTCCCGGCAACTACCGTCCAATTAGTCTCACCACAGTCATTGGCATGTTGATGGATAGTTTGATAACGGATAAAATTACAGAATTCTTAGAATCGAACAAATTGATTGGTGACTCCCAGCATGGCTTTAGACACAACCGTTCCTGTCTCACAAATCTGCTACTCTTTTTCAGAAATATAATCGAAATCCACGACACAAAATCTCCAATCTATATCATTTACCTTGACTTTCAAAAGGCAGTTGATTAAGTCCTCCACAAGCGCCTAATTAGTAAATTGCACAGCATCGGTATCCGAGGCGAGCTTAATAGCTGGACAAAATGCTGGTTTACGGACAGACGGCAGCAAGTTGTACTAAGCGGAGCTTCCTCCCCCTGTGGTAACGTTACATGCGGCGTGCCTCAAGGATCCGTGTTAGGGCCAGTTCTCTTTATAATATTCATTATTGATCTCGATAGCAACGTACTCTCAAACATTAGCAAGTTTGCAGACGATACTAAGATCGGAGGAAAAGTGCAAACTGAACTAGAGTGTCAGCAGATCCAACTTGACTTGAGCAAAATTGTTGATCGGTCAAAATAGCGGCAAATAAAATTTAATGTCGACAAATGCAAAGTTATGCGCATAAGTCTTCTTAACCCCAAACACGAATATTCAATGTCTGGAAAGAAACTCATTCCCGTCACCGAAGAGAGAAATTTTGATGTCATCATTAGTAATGACTTAAAAAGCAGCAAGCAATGTAACGATGCTGCCAAGAAAGGCAACAAAATGCTAGGTATGATGTCCCGCACTATCTCCAACAAAAACCAGTACAGTATGCTCAAGTTATTTAATGCATTTGTTAGACCGCATCTCGAGTATACCGTTCAATTCTGGTCTCCATTCCTTAAAAAGTACGTTATTAAACTTGAAAAGGTTCAACGTAGAGCTACCAAACTCATATCCTCGCTGCGCAATAAATCGTACAAAAACAGGCTTTGTGAACTCAATCTTGATTCGCTAGAAAAACATCGAGTCAGAGGCGACATGATAAAAGTGTGGAAGATTATGAAGGGTAAGGAAAACGTCGACCGAGCGAGCCTTTTTACTCTAGATACAAACGGAGTGACTAGGAACAATGGATACAAAATCGTTACGAAGCGTTTCTCACTCGACATCACGCGCAATTTCTTGACGTCAAGAGTTGTCAGAGAATGGAACAAAGTTCCAGCGGAGGTTGTAAACAGCAATACAATCGAAATGTTCAAGTTGCGGCTCGATAAGTTCGACATAAATCACCGATAAATCGCTAAACCGTTCCATTTCATGTTGTTACAAAAAAAATGGCACACGATGCTCTCTTAGACGTTCTACTTCAAAACTAATCCTCTTGCTACCACAAGGCAACCTAGTTTGGGCCAATTGGCCTCTTAGACATTCTACTCCAGAACTAACACTCTTGCTACCAAAAGGCAACCTAGTTTGGGCCAATAGGCCTGTTGTTGTCTTCCTACACTTGTAAACACTCTAAACTCCGGATCCGGCAATTCTAGTAGGGCACTGGGCATAGAAATGTCCAACCTGGTCACAGGTAAAGTACCATAACTGCTAGACGTCTAATCTTGCAGTCACTCCTTCAATATGTTCGAGGTGCGAGTTGCATCCGACTACGACACTTACACTGTTTACGGGGTCCAGCTGGGTCTTTTGATTACTCATGTTGCTCGATAGGGTAACAGCCAGTGGCAGTGCTGTTGTAGAGGTCCTTAATTGACCCTACATTATTTTAATAAACACTAAACGCATTATACGTGCATCACAAGCATTATTACGATTTAGCAATTGCATCTTTTGATCTCATTGTTGCATATCTCTGTAGGTAGCAACAACATTTCCGTTCAGAAAGTACAAACAGCTTCCAACCACAATGGCAGTGCAACAAATATTTATTTTAACTAAATAAATTTGCATAACCCACGCACTAAAAGCCATGGAACATGAATCAGATGGAATAAATGATTCAGAGAAATATTCTTACAAAATTCAGTGATTTTTTTTGTTTCACATAAATCTGGCAACAAGCGGAGCGGGCTTTGTTTTTCTAGACTCTTCCATTGACGCGTCGCACAAAATCGCTTGTATACCAGTTGACCATCACCTCATAACAAAGTTAGGGAAGTGATCCAGGCCACCGAATTAAGTGTTCCCTTAGACCTGGCCAAACATAGATAGGCGTACCTAGGATACTGCTCCACAGAAGACAGGTGAGAACAGTGTAATGTCCTATTCCCAGTGTAGAGTAGAACCTATTGTAAAGACTGGATGCAGGATTGCAGATGCAAGGCGCAAGGCTGACTATGAAGGCACATTCCTCTGCCAAATGACATACCAAGCAGTCACTTGTGTGTGATAACATAATGAAATCTTTAATCCTGAGTAGCACCATACCTTGATCCATGCCTATGTATAGA
>SDVV010035597.1:0-11040 GCA_016164225.1 Gammarus roeselii
TTACATCTATTTGTATATTGCATGCTGATAGGTGTGTTTTCCGAGCCAACTTCTCGCTTACCTGCAACTCGGCGCCAGATTGAGCAGCATATTCTCAGCCAAGAAAATGTTAGAGCATTGGAAATGAGGTTGTTTACTCACGAACAGCTGAGCAGGAAGAGGGTGTACAGGGTGGCAGCATGCATAAGTAGAGGGTGTACAGGGTGGCAGCATGCATAAGTAAGCAGCCGGGTTGGTGAAACAGTGTAGGAAATAAGTGAAGGCTGGAATAATTTTGCTCGTGAAAAGGACACGAATGGATGGAAGCTAAGACTGGCAAGCTCTTGAAGACTAGTGTGATAGTAAATGAGATTGTAGAGACTAGTGAATGAAAGTTACGTGAAAGAAGATTTGGTGTGAGAAACGAGCTCATTACAAATGATTGAGAAGAAGAGAGGACAGACTAGCTTCTAGTCAAAGATGGAAGAGAGAGATGATTGGAGGAACTAGCGTATGGAGAAGGAGATGACTGGAGATTGGAGGAACTAGCGTATGGAGAAGAAGATGACAGGAGATTGGAGGAGCTAGCGTATGGAGAAAGATATAAGAGGAAATTGGAAGAACTGGCTTATGAAGGCTTATATGAGAGGAGATTGGAGGAACTGGCTTATGGAGGCTTATATGAGAGGAGATTGGGGGAACTGGCTTACAGAGAAGGATATGAGAAGAGATTGGAGGAACTGACTCGTGGAGACGGATAGGAGAGGAGATTGGAGGAACTGGCTTATGGAGACTGATAAGAGAGGAGACTGGAGAGACATGATTCTAAAAAAAGTGTGTACAACTTTGGGATTGCAGAAACTGTCCTGTGAAAAAGAATAGCAATGATGTGAAGAGTGAAGAGTCTACATAGCCTATACTTTCCATACACAAGATGACGTGAAACTTCTAACAAGATTCACATACGAGATCACAAGTGGGCGAATTTTTTACTTCTCGCAACTTACGTTCCCCCGCCTCCCAGCCCCATCCCTGCCTGAAGTAACACCCACCCTGGAAGGCAGTGTTGCCCCCGCTTTCCAGCCCCTCCTTGCCTGAGGTCACACCCACCCTGAAAGTCAATGATCCCCCACCTCCCAGCTCCTCCTTGCCTGAGGTCACACTTACCCTGAAATGCAATTCCATCGGCGTGTTTCGACCGGTGTGGAAAATTTGCATGAATGACCTGGGGGCCGAGTGTGTATTGCCACCGTCCGCCCGAATGGGAAACGTACGACGTAACAGCCAACATAGCACGCGATCGAATGCTTCATTCTGCGATGAATAAAATTGCTTGGGGCGCTCGATAACTGAAATAACTGAGTCAAATACGTTAAACATTATTCATTTTCTTCTAATATAATAACAAATTAACTAACCACTGCTGAACATTTTGTCTCCATTTGTCGTCAACGTACTGAGCTTCGAAGTGGCCTAACTACATACGTTTTTAGGTAGGAATTCACTGATAAAAATAATGGCTGTATTTTATCGGGAGTGTCTGGCAGTTCGTTGACCGGACACTTTTTCTTCATCGGTGGAATTCAACAGACAATGTTATTTTCGCCGCTTTAACACCGAATAAAATATAGATTTCCGTCAAAATTCGACGGCAGGTCTTTATAGATTTGCTGTTCAAACAACAGAGGTTTTTCTGTTTATGCTGACGGATAATAATGCGTTAATTGACAATACACCGTAGACTGTCCGTCATTATAACTGACGTCTGTAGACGTATCCATCCTGTTCACAGATAAAAACGGGATAAAAACTGTCTGTGTAGCGGAGTTTTCCTGTTCATTTAACTGAACATTACGCTCTGTCTCTTTTTACATCGAGGTTAATCACAATTCTGACAGAATAAAAAACGTGCAGTCAGTTACTGTATCGAACATTTCATCCATCACATTACCGGACAACCCTCAATTGTCTGTCGGTACAAAGAGAGAGTCTCCGTTATTATAACAGCTCTATAGAGTTATCCGTTCCAAACAACAGAAGTATTCATTTAATCGGGTATGTTGACGGGACTCAAAAATTCTACCCGGTGATAGCCACGACACCTGAGAAAATTCGTGATTCAAACAGCTATTTTGTTTTATCCGTTCTCGATAACTGATAGAATAATTGTACCAGGCATTTTGCCAGACCTCCTTGATATGACTGGTTATTTAAAGGATATATTTTATCGCCCGGTCACTAGGCTGTCAGACAATTCTGTCATATTTATCAAATCAGAGATGGCAGACATATACGGTGTTCCAGTGGATCAGGGAAACGGTCCAACACTTTCATTATTGCAAATCGATAATTAGCTACGAGATGGTGAATGTTTTCCCGCTATATCTTTACGACACCTGACAAATATTTATCAACAATATACTGTAATGCTCTGCATGGGCAGTCAAGACGCAAAACCATTCTTTTCTATGTCAATAATTGATATAAAAACGTCTTTGACAGGTCCATCATAATCAAAACGATTCTGGTCGTCATTCCTTTCATGGCAGAAGTGTTTTAGTACAAATTGTATTTCCAGCACAACACTAGTTTGTTCAAACACATAAAGTAATTTCTGGATTTATTTCAATTTCCGAGGATTTGAATTTTGCAATGGATCGAATGTAGGAAATTCCGCGATTTAGTAGTTTATCAGCGACTACGGTCAACACAATTATTATTATTATTAATATAATCCATTATTTTGTTTCATCGACCATCAATTATTTTTCAATCTTAATTCAAGATTGAATAGACTAATTGAATGAGTCTCAGGTTATCTCCAGTGCGCCACCGTTTCGAACTACATGTAGCAAATTATACTTTATAGTTCATGTTAAACAAATCCCGCCAGCGTGTTGGGAATACTGAATAATTATTCTTAATAATTTCATCCTAATCTCGTCAAATGATCTTTCCACACTTGTAAACCCAGCATCTACTTTAAAAATATGTTAGAGCATCCTGACTCCATGTCCTCCTTACGTATAAAGTTCAGTTTATTTATCAAATCATGCAACATGAAGAATGAACCGGCAGACCCCCCAGGAACTGGACTTGAACATATTCATTTTGAACACACACTGCACCGGGTATTTGACATATTATTGATACAAATTTCAAATTATTATTAATCTAAAACACCCACAATTTCTGAATGAAACAGGCCTAAACGGTCGCTATTTGTAGAGGGTCTGGAGCGTCCATAGTTAAACCTACGATGCTAAATAATCCAGCATGGGCGGAAAATAGTTGTATACTTCACCTGTGCAAAGAAGCTCGTAGGAGCAAGCAGTTATTCAAAATTAAGTTCTGCTGACTGAAAAGTGCCTACACATTCAATAAAATCGTTATATTAGATTTGAATAGTTCACAAAGGAATAAATTTGTAGACATTTTTGAATATTGAAGAAGTCTTGCACGTAGCTAAGCGGATTATCGTATAAGCACATAAGATCACGAATATCCCCATCTTAATAAATTTATGCCTCAGTTGCACTGTAAAGATGCCGGCGCAGAACAATGATCAGAACAGCACCTCTTTAGGGAGCAGCGCGCTCGCAGACTGAGTAAAACGAACACCGCCAGCGCCCACACCAATGAGTAACAGTATAATTATCGGATGCAATAGCAAAATAGAGTTCAATATGATATTACACAATATCTTAAGTGATTGTGATGGTCGCTGTCGGAAAACAAGTATAAAGTATGCAGTCGATCATGTTATGTATTTTTGAGTCAATTAGCTATTAGAAATGATAAAAATTGTTATTGGAGCAAAATTTCAGACAATGCATGCATGTAGATACATTAGTTACGTGCCGAAGTATCGGTATTGATGGGTATCGGCCATTTTTGATAGTATCGGTATCGGTGCAATATGGCCGATACTTGGCCGATACTTTGAAGTATATTGGTATCATATAACAGCATATACCTAACGCCAAAATAAATGAGAGGACTCATGATGTGCTTGTAATTTACCCTTATATTATTGGTTCATTATAATATAAAATAAAATGTGACTATTAATATAAAGTCCCGCAAGATTAACTGAGGAATACTGTCTATTTAGTCTGTGTATCAAAGTTAAAGTTCCTAACAGACTTATGAACCAATAATTATCCGTGGATAGTCAATCACTGAATATCTTTACTGAAATGGTGATAAAATTTACTGAAGTGAAAATGTATACTTCAACTATTGAATCAAAATTATAGAATAGTATCGGTATCGGTATCGGCAAAGTATCAGCCATTTTTAGTATCGGTATCGGCCAAATTTTCGGTATCGTCCCATCACTAAGATACATACATCAATATAGTCAACAACATCCATCCATCCATACATACATACATACATATGCATATCTATATCCAACTCCCTCTGTCCATCCATCATCCACCTCCATTCATCCATCGACCTCCACCCATCCCTCCACCTCCAACCATCCATCCACCTCCAACCATCCATCCACCTTCAAACATCCATCCACCTCCATCCATTCATCCATCCATCCATCCATCCTTCCACCCACCTCCATTCAACTATCCATCCATCCAACAATCCATTCAATAATCCATTCAACCATCCATCCATCCAACCATCCATCCAACCAGCCATCAATCCAACCGTCCACCCAACCGACCACCCAACCGTCCATCCATCCAACCGTCCATCCATCCAACAATCCAACTATCTATCCAAACATCCATGTATCCATCCAACCAAACAACCATTCAACCATCTATCCATCCATCCATTGATACAACCATCCATCCATCCATCCAATCATCCATCCAACTATCTATCTATCCAACCAACCATCGGAGCATCCATCTATCTATCCAACCATCCACCCATCCAACCATCCGTTCAATCATCCATCCAGTCATCCATCCAACTATCTATTCAACCATCCATCCAACTATCCATCCAACTATTCATCCAACTATCCATCCAACTATTCATTCAACTATACATCCATCCAACGAATCCTCCATCTAACCAATCATCCACCCATCCATCCAACCAAACATCCATTCAACCAACCATCTATTCAACCAATCGTCCATCCTACCAACCATCAGTCCACCCATCCATTGATCCATTCAACCATCCATCCATCCAACCATCTATCCATCCAACCAACCATCCATCCATCCATCCATACAACCATCCATACATCTATCCATTCATTCCACCTTCCAACCATCCAATCATCTATCCCAACAAATATCCATCCAACCATCCATCCATCCAATCATCCATTCATCAAACCATCCATCTATCCAACCAACCATCCATCCATCCATGCAACCATCCATCCATACAACCATCCATTCAAATATCTTTTAAACCATCTATCCATCTAACCGTCCACTCAACCATCCATCAATCCGTTCAACCATCCATCCTTCCATACATCCTAGCATTCATCCATCCATCTAACCAACCAACTATCCGTCCAACCATTCATCCAACTATCCATTCAATCGTCCATCCAACCATCCGTTCCACCATCCAACCGTCCAACCATCTATCCAAACATCCATCCATCCAACTATTCATCTATCCAACCATCCATCCATCCAATCATCCATCCATCAAACCATCCATCTATCCAACCAACCATCCATCCATGCAACCATCCATCCATACAACCATCCATTCAAATATCCTTTAAAACATCTATCCATCTAACCGTCCACTCAACCGTCCATCCATCCATTCAACCATCCATCCTTCCATACATCCTAGCATTCATCCATCCATCTAACCAACCAACTATCCGTCCAATCATTCATCCAACTATCCATTCAATCGTCCATCCAACCATCCGTTCAACCATCCAACTGTCCAACCATCTATCCAAACATCTATCCATCCAACCATTCATCTATCCAACCATCCATCAATCCAATCATCCATCCATCAAACCATCCATACATCCAACCAACCATCCATTCAAACAACCATCCATCCATACAACCATCCATTCATACAACCATCCATACATACAACCATCCATTTAAATATCCACTAAATCATCCATCCATCCAACCGTCCACCCAAACGTCCATCCATCCAACCATCCATCCAACCATCCATCCAACCATCCATCCAACCATCCATTCATTCAACCTTTCAACCATCCATCTAATCATCCATCCATCCAAGTATTCATCCATCCATCCAACCAACCAACTATCGGTCCAACCATTCATTCATCCAACTATCTATCCATCCATCCATACAACCATGTACCCAACCATCCATCCAACCATCCATCCATCCAACCAACCATCCATCCATCCAACCATCCATCCACCCAACCAACCATTCATCCAACCAACCATCCATCCTACCAACCATCCATCCATCCGTAAATCCATCCATCCATCCAACCATTCATCCAACCATCAACCCATCCATCCAGCCATCCATCCAACCATCCATTCAACCATCCATCCAACCATCCATTCAACCAATCATCCATCCTGCCGTACATCCATCCAACTATCTATCCAAACATCCATCCATCATAACCATCGAACCAACCATGCATCCATCCATCCAACCGTCCCTCCATCCAACCAACTATCCAAACATCCATCCATCACAATCATCCATCACAATCATCCAACAATGAATAGTTGGATGGATGGATGGTTGAATGGATGGTTGGGTGGATGGTTGTATGGATGGATGGATAGATAGTTGGATGAATGAATGGTTGGACCGATAGTTGGTTGGTTGGATGGATGGATGAATACTTGGATGGATGGATGGTTAGATGGATGGTTGAAAGGTTGAATGGATGGATGGATGGATGGATGGATGGTTGGATGGATGGACGGTTGGGTGGACGGTTGGATGGATGGATGATTTAATGGATATTTAAATGAATGGTTGTATGGATGGATGGTTGTATGAATGGATGATTTATGGATGGATGGTTCTATGAATGAATGGTTGGTTGGATAGATGGATGGATGGTTTGATGGATGGATGATTGGATGGATGGATGGTTGGATAGATGAATGGTTGGATGGATGGATGTTTGAATAGATGGTTGGACGGTTGGATGGTTGAACGGATGGTTGGATGGACGATTGAATGGATAGATGGATGAATGGTTGGACGGATAGTTGGTTGGTTAGAGGGAAGGATGAATGCTAGGATGTATGGAAGGAAGGATGGTTGAATGGATGGATGGACGGTTGAGTGGACGGTTAGATGGATAGATGGTTTAAAGGATATTTGAATGGATGGTTGTATGGATGGATGATTGCATGGATGGATAGTTGGTTAGATAGATGGATGGTATGATAGATGGATGATTGGATGGATGGATGGTTGGATGGATATATGTTGGGATAGATGATTTGATGGTTCGAAGGTTGAATGAATGGATAGATGTATGGATGGTTGTATGGATGGGTGGTTGGATGGATAGATGGTTGGATGGATGGATGGTTGAATGGATCAATGGATGGTTGGACGGATGGTTGGTAGGATGGATGCTTGGTTGAATAGATGGTTGGTTGAATGGATGTTTGGTTGGATGGATGAATGGATGGTTGGTTAGATGGATGGTTCGTTGGATGGATGTATAGTTGGATGAATAGTTGGATGGATAGTTGGATGAATAGTTGGATGGATAGTTGGATGGATGGTTGAATAGATAGTTGGATGGATGACTGGATGTATGGTTGAACGGAGGGTTGGATGGGTGGATAGTTGGATAGATAGATGGATGCTCCTATGGTTGGTTGGATGGATGGTTGAATAGATAGTTGGATGGATGATTGGATGGATGGATGGATGGTTGTATCAATGGATGGATGGATGGATGGTTGAATGGTTGTTTGGTTGGATGGATACATGGATGTTTGGATAGATAGTTGGATTGTTGGATGGATGGACGGTTGGATGGATGGTTGGTTGGATGGATGGTTAGATGGATGGATGGTTGAATGGATTATTGAATAGATTGTTGGATGGATGGATAGTTGGATGGAGGTGGATGGAAGGATGGATGGATGGAGGTGGATGGATGTTTGAAGGTGGATGGATGGTTGGAGGTGTATTGATGGTTGGAGGTGGAGGGATGGGTGGAGGTCGTTGGATGAATGGAGGTGGATGATGGATGGACAGATGGAGTTGGATATAGATATGTATATGTATGGATGGATGGATGGATGGATGGATGGATGCTGTTAGCTATATGGATGTATGTATCTTAGTGATGGGACGATACCGAAAATTTGACCGATACCGATACTAAAGAATTGGTCGATACCGATACGACCGATACTAAAAATGGCTGATACTTTGCCGATGCCGATACCGATACCGATACCAATACTATTCTATAATTTTGATTCAATAGTTGAAGTATACATTTTCACTTCAGTAAATTTTATCACCATTTCAGCAAAGATATTCAGTGATTGACTATCCACGGATAATTATTGGTTCATAACTCTGTTAGGAACTTTAACTTTGATACACAGACTAAATAGACAGTATTCCTCAGTTAATCTTGCGGGACTTTATATAAATAATCTTTTTTTTTTTATTATAACGTACCTATAATATAAGGGTTAATTACAAGCACATCATGAGTCCTCTCATTTATTTTGGTGTCAGGTATATGCTGTTATATGATACCAATATATTTCAAAGTATCGGCCAAGTATCGGCCATTTTGCACCGATACCGATACTATCAAAAATAGCCGATACCCACCAATACCGATACTTCGGCACGTAACTAATGTATTTACATGCATGCATTGTCTGAACTGTTGCTCCAATAACAATTTTTATCATTTCTATTAGCTAATTGACTCAAAAATACATAACATGATCGACTGCATACTTTATACTTGTTTTCCGACAGCGACCATCACAATCACTTAAGATATTGTGTAATATCATATTGAACTCTATTTTGCTATTGCATCCGATAATTATACTGTTATTCATTGGTGTGGGCGCTGGCGGTGTTCGTTTTACTCAGTCTGCGAGCGCGCTGCTCCCTAAAGAGGTGCTGTTCTGATCATTGTTCTGCGCCGGCATCTTTACAGTGCAACTGAGGCATAAATTTATTAAGATGGGGATATTCGTGATCTTATGTGCTTATACGATAATCCGCTTAGCTACGTGCAAGACTTCTTCCACCCTCAAAAAATTTCTTCAAATGTATTCCTTTGTGAACTATTTTAAATCTAATTTAACGATTTCATTGAATGTCTAGGTATTTTTCAGTTGTCATAACTTGATTTTGAATAACTGTTTGCTCCTACGAGCTTCTCTTCACAGGTGAAATATACAACCATTTGCTGTCCACGCTGGATTATTTAACACCGTCCCTCTCCAAATGGCGACCGTTTCGTCCTGTTTCATTCAGAAATTGTAGGTGCTTTCGATTTATAATTATCTGAAATTTTCATCATTTAAATGTCAATTAACCGGTGCAGTGTGTGTTCAAAATGAATATGTTCAAGTCCAGTTCCTCGGGGTCTGCCAGTTTATTCTTCATGTTGCATGATTTGATTCACAATTTTTTTTGATACTCCAATAAACTGAACTTCATAAGTAAGGAGGACATGGAGTCAGGATGCTCTAACATATTTTTAAAGTAGATGCTGGGTTTACAAGTGTGGAATTATCATTTGACGAGATTAGTATGAAATTATTAAGAATAATTATTCAGGATTCCCAACACGCTGGCGGGATTTGTTTAACATGAACTATAAAGTATAATTTGTTCCATGAAGTACAAAACAGTGGCGCACTGCAGATAACCTGTGACTTTTTCAATGAGTCTATTTGATCTTGAATCAAGAATTGAAAACCAATTGCTGGTCGATGAAAATAAATGAATTAATAATATTAATAATAATAATAATAGTTCTGATGAGAGTAATCGCTGATAAACCATTAAATCCCGAAATTTCCTACGTTCGAGTTATAGTAAAATTGAAATTCTAGTGTTGTGATGGAAATACAATTTCTACTAGAACACTTTTGCCATGAAATGAATGATGTATCAGAATGATGGTGTCGAGCAGATAGTGACTCATTTAAATAATTCTTCAAGTCAGAATGACTTCACTGTCAAAGTCACACCTTAGCGCATAATGGAGCTTCTCTTCAGCATGCACATGTTTGTAAGATGTTTGTAAGATATCACAGACACAAAAATAACCTCACAAAAAAACTGTAAACGTTCTCTACAAATTATAGAATTTTTGATGCAGCAGAAATGTTGTCAACAACAGAATGGCGGCCCAGGATGAGGAAATGTTCAAAGTAAGTGAATGCTGTCGGGGAGAAAATTATTCCCTCGAATTCTTGCTTGTAATCCCGTGTATTTGCCCCTCATTTTTGCCACATTGTCACTGGCTTCATCAGCAGCCTACAGTCACTTACTTTAATCTGATGTTTTTATAAACAAACTAGAAATATTATATTCGTGCTCTGAAGCACAGGCATCCTTCATCTCGATAAACTGCACAAACCGTTACACAGGCTAACGTTAAAAGACCTTTCGAAAAAGGCAACAAAGCTTGTCAGAGTGACTTATGACAGGGGTTGAGTCGAAAAAAAAAAAAAAATTTAGCTTCCTTGATTTTCTCAATAATAGTGCTCGATACTTATTTCCGAATAATAGCTCGGAGATGGTAAATGGAAGTTGAAGATAAATAAGAAATTGAACCCATCCCCTTGTTGCCGTATTTTTTTTCTAAGTTAGCAGAAAAAATGGATCAAACTACGATCCATTTTTCTGTGCGTCCAAGAACATGCTATTGCTTGGGGGCCTCTTTTAGCTACGAATTTGAATGGAGCAACTAAGCTTTCCAGTACAGCTTTAGGATGAACGCGCTCCCCTTGGCACTGCACTGCTCAACAGTGAATTTACGTGGTCAGATGGTTTTGCTAATCGGCACAAGGTCACTGGCATTTCTGGGGGTTTCACTGCTCCTACGAGCAACTATTCGCTGTGAGGCAT